>JAQMYF010000007.1:10664013-10666513 GCA_030014195.1 Neosilurus mollespiculum
CACACACATTCACACACACTCACTCACACACACTCACACTGACACAATGTCTCATTTACACACACACACACACACACGCACACAGTACCATCTAAGATTTTATTTTGCATTTATAATATTTATTTAGTGAAACAACTGGTACTAGTCAGATTTAAAGAGTTACTATGAGTATCAGTAGAAATATAAAAGCACAGCTACCTGAAAATACAGCATGATATTAATATGATATCATCATATCTTTCTTAGTAAAGAGGTTCACATCTTTGGTCCTGGAGGACCCCCTGTCCTGCACATGCATGTACTTTCCCTTCTCACGGCACACCTGATTCAACACATACGTTAATCAACCACCGTGCTGAGCTGAAGTGGGTGTATAAGTGCAGGAAAAATGCCACCGCGTGCAGGAGGGGGGTCCTCCAGGACCAGGGCTGGATCCTCTGCATTAGTTGAAGCAAAGCGTTCTTGATCTAAATTATTAAGCAGAAATGTGACAAAGTTTTCCCAAAAACAAAAACAAACAAAAAACTAAAGAAAAAAACCTTGGGAGGAACTTCAGACATGTCTTTCTGCCACTGTCCAGATTCCCACCAGCTCCAATTCTTTGGTCAGTATTAAAACAGAGTTTTCATTATGCTCTCGGGAGATACACCACTTAAAAAGCACACTATTATCATTTCTCACACGCCAAACAGCTTGCACATTTTATGCTGACATAACTGCCCGAGTCTGTCATGCAGGAAAGTGGAAGGCCGGCCATTCTGAAGCAATGGGAGGGAAAAAGGACTCGGTTTTCCAGCCTCTCTAAATATTAAAAAAGGTCAAATAAATAGCCACTTAAAGTTACTGTCAAAAAATATCCCAGTCAATCAAATTAGGCTGCAGTAATTTAACAGATATCTAATGTTAGCCAAAATGCTTTGAATATGAGAGTGTATATAGGTATACTGCAGCAGTGTGTACTGGGATAAATAAACTGATGGTGATGTCTCATGGCTTTCAGGCCTCTCTAGATAGAAAAAAAACCCACATGCCCAATTGCTCATCCTGCATAAGTTGAACAAGTTAAGCCTAACAAATGAGCTAATATTAGTTTTCAAAGCACGGTGTACATCTAATCAGTCAAATGGCCCTAACCAATCACACAGGGCTCTTAAATGTGTACCTGTTTAAAACAATCTTCTCATCCTGCGTGTAACCACATAAACATCTATCACAGTGACAGGGGTGCCGACTTTACCCCCCAGTATCATTCCAGTGGGGCCTCGCTGCTCTGTCAGACGAACAGTTGTCTTTAATTATGCCTGCAGATAAAGGCGGACATGGCCAGGCCCGGGAAGATTAACTGGAGGCCTAGCTGATCACATTTGCCTAATTTCTGGCATAAATCTTCACCAGTGCATCTTCACAGCCAGACCATTATCCTGAAATTGACATGCCATTTCCCCCCTTCCCCTGTACTGGAAATATGAAGGTAAAAGTTTCATAGAGGACAGGTTGGAAAAACTTTCTCGCCGTGAAACCTGATCACATTAAAAGTTGCACGTGTTGTTCTTAGTCTTTTCAGATAATCTTTAAAATGTAAAGATTAAAGCTTTGTCCCCACGAATTAAGAAAATGTGCACATAATGTCAGAGTGTTGCTTGCAAGTCTTGCATGAAATGAAATGGAAAAGCAATTAGCAGGAATTTGCTTTATGAACTAATGGGATCTATGTTTAAAAACAGTGTCAAGCCGCTGCAGAGTTCAACGTTTTAGAATGCAATCTGATTTACTTTCTTCTTCAATACTCCGGCATTAGCAGATCATTTCATTTGCATAAGTTGGATGTAATTTGCAAGCACTGCAAACATTGGGGGGTGGGGGTGGGGGGGGGGGGTATTCAACACAGAAATCTGACTAGTGAACGAGATCTAAATAGAAATACAGCGTGAGAAAAAAAATCCCACATTTCAAAGGTGGATTTAAAAAAAAAAAGGTTAAAGATTATTATTTGCACACAAGAAACTTCATTCACTACATCTTTTATTCATCATTGTTTGCATACATGGAACTTAGTGAGGAAGGAGAGGCGGTGCTAAGGTCTGTTGGTAGCCCAACCCATTTTAAACACCTTGATCATGAAGAACTTGATGTGTGGTTTCAGTAAGATGGAGCTACACAGAACAGCTCGAAGATCACTGGAAGTTCATGTTTCCGGATCAGGTGACCCCATTGTGTGGCAATGTTAGGTGGTCAGCTCGTTCCTCTGACCTCACCCCTTGAGAGCTTTTGTCCTCTGAGGCTACCTTAAATCACGAGTGTATAGTCATTAACCCCAAACTCCTGAAGCCATTGAGGTTGCTATTCAGTGATAGTAACTGTTGATAGTAACTGTTCCTCCCAACATAACCTGTCGAGCCATGGCAGCCTTCAGAAATCGCCTCCAAGCATGTATAGACAACGACAGCCACCATTTGGAATTAAATCAAGATGTATAAAAACTCTATTGAATGAAGTGTAA
>JAQMYF010000007.1:10669013-10675225 GCA_030014195.1 Neosilurus mollespiculum
TTGTTTTTGAGTTATTTTTTTTCTCAGCATGACTAATTACTGGTTCACTCACTCACATTTAACCGCTTAATCCTACTAGAGCTGCAGGGAGGCTGCTGCCCATCTCAGTCGACTCTGGGCGAAGGTAGGGTACACCCAGAAAAGCTCACCAGGCCATCCCAAGACTAACACACACACACACACACACACACACAGTCATTCACACTCACACCTATGGGACATTTGGGACAGACAATTATTATTATTTGTTGATATACTGTATTAATCCTGCAAGGGAAATTTTGGCTCTGCATTTAACCCATCTAAAGTGAGCGCACACACACACACACACACGTAAACAGTGAGCAAACACACGCACGGCGCAGTGGGCTGCCACACACTGGGGTGCCCGGAGAGCAGCTGGGGGATTGGTGCCTTGCTCAAGGGCACTTCAGCCATGAAGGTGGAGGAAGGGGAGGGGGGAGGTCCATGCCCCCTGCCGCCATACATTTTTCCTGCTGGTTCGGGAATCGAACCAACAACCTTTAGGTCCCAAACCCGTTTCTCTGACTATTATGCCACAGCTGCCTGATGTGCATGCCTTTGGACTGTGGGAGGAAACCGGAGCACCTGGAGAAAACCCATGCAGATGCGAGGAGAACGTACAAACTCCAGACCGACCCCAGGAAACAAACCCAGGACCTTTTTGCAGTGAGGTGGACCATTAAGTTAATCACTACGCCACTGTGCAGCCCAGTACTGGTTCGGATTAATAGAATCAGTTATTAGATGGTGGCATGATTGCGTTGTGTTTAGCACATCCACCTCACAGCATGAAGGCCTGGGTTCGATTCCCAGCCTCGAGGCATTTCTGTGTGGAGTTTGCGTGTTCTCCCCATGCTGGCATGGGTTTCCTCTGGGTACTCCGGTTTCCTCGCAAGGTCCAAAACCGTGCACAGTAGGCTAATTGGATGTTCCAGATTGCCCCTAGGTGTGAGTGTGAATGGTTGTGTGTGATGACCTAGTGAGCTGTCCAGGGTGTACCTCGCCCTCACCTGGAGTTGGCTGAGATGAGCACCAGCCTCCCCGTGACCCTAATTAGGATGAAGCGAATAGAAAATGAATGAATGAGTGTTATTAGTTAGGTAGAGGGAAAAAAAGTGATTGGGTGTCTTTTGCTAATTTACCATCAATAACAGAGAGGAAGAACATCTTACCTGTAAATTGAAGAAAAAACACAACATCCAGAAGCATGTTGAAATAAAAAAAAATCAACAAAACAAAGCAAGGGTGAAATGAGATCATTCATTTCCAAAAGCAAAAGAAACACAGAAGGCATGTATTCCTTAGAGCTTTATGATTATCTTTCTAATCACTCATATAAGTCCCTGATATGAACACTTTCAGATGGCTGCTAGTGTGTTGGCAAAAAGGTGAAAGTCACCAGACGTCTCTTTGTCCCACACAAAGCCAGAGGAACAGAAAAAAGGGCACAAGCAGTGGTTGTCCTTGTAATATATTCCTCAGAGGCCACGTTCACATCTGTCTAATTTATCTTCTCGTTTTCTTTTTTCCTCACCTTCCCTCCCTTCCTCAGAACATACAGTATATACTAATCCAGGCTGGATTCCAAATATTCAAAAGCTCTACTTATATATACACTCACATGTTCATATAGTTTGAGGACATCCCTAAGGAACCAAACCTAAAATACTTCACACCTTCATCCTTCACACAGAGGAGGGGAAGACCACCCTGCATATCATCCTCTCTTGTAGTATAAACATCTCGGGGGTCATCCCTCTATCTCTTGTTGGGGTCAGAGAAGTGTCCCGTTGTTGGGGGTTGGACGGGTCATGGATGGTACTGGGAAAGGAAGGGGGGTGGAGGCATCTGGGTTGAGCAGGGATGCAGCTGATGGGGCTACAGCATTCTGGTCCGCAGAGAGAGGAACAGACCCTTACCTCCTGATCACCCATTTATCACTGCCGCCAGCTCTGCTGAACCATAATTACTCTTCCCCCATCCCACTTTCACTGTCACATCCACCAGCACCAGGAAGAGAGAGAGAGAGAGAGAGAGAGAGAGAGAGAGAGAGAGAGAGAGAGAGACAAGAACAGGGAGGAGGGAAGGAAGAGAGAAGGGAGGGGTGGGAGATGCTGAAGAACAGAGGGATGATGAGAGGTATACTGTTGTACTTGGATGTAAACAAAGCACAGAGTTGGTAGGAGAAGGAAAACATGGGAAAATACTAGGAAGAAAATGAGGGAAAACGTGGGTAGGAATGAAAGGCATAAATAAAGGAGAGGAACAAGGAGAAAAACAGAGACACATAGGAGGAACAACACAATAAGAACGGGAAAAACAGATTATGAGACATGAAACTCACTCGTACTGCTACAGTACATGTTCCAGGAGATGGAAGTGAAAAAAAGAAAAGAAAAGAAAAGAAAAGAAAGGAAGCAGTACAGATCTTCCACCTCACAAAATCGTTCTCTCTGTCTAATGCATGTTCCTATCTGCGTCTGCTGCTGGGAACAGAATGAGGAGAGAAGTCCTGAGTGGTATTACACGTCAGCGTCCAAGCAGATTCATTACATTCATCCAGCTACAAGATTAAAACAGCGTTGGTACACTTAAAGACTTTCCATCACATCCACAGAAACGTACACTACACTTTCACATGTCCATCTAACCTGTATGGGAAAGATGAACCACTTTTAAAGCTGTAGATCAGGAGAATTCAACTGAAATACGGTAAAGATCCACTTACGAACAAATTATTTCTTACAAAGGTCTGAACAGCAACAGCAGTTACCGTTTAGCTAGTAGTTAGTGGGATTATTTAAATTGGTTTTGTTTGGTTTTCTAGTGGTACTTCATTTAAGACAGATAAAACAGCTATTTAAATGCAGAGAAAGTGAACACACACTCCGTTGTCTTGTCTTGTCTTATCTAATGCCATTTTCATGGTTGAGGGTCTGTCTGAAAACTCAGTTCTCTATTCAAAAAGAGCTCTTAGCAGACTTTTTTTTTTTTAACAGAGTAGGTAGGCATGCCTTTTCCTTAACCCTCCACAGCACCTCATATTTTCAGGCAATCTCCCATCCAAGAACTAACCAGCCCTGACCCTGCTTAGCGTCCAAGATCTGACAGGATCCGATGTTCACAGGGTGACTTTTCCAACACACGGGGCATGAGAGAACATAGTATAAGCTATTAAAAATATAAAAACATGCATTGGGGCAGCCCATTGTGAGCTGCACCTTCATGGCTGAAGTGCCCTTGAGCAAGGCACCTAACCCCCAACTGCTCTCCGGGCCCCCCAGTGTGTGGCAAACTGTTCCAAGTGTGTGTGTGCTCACTGTATACATGCGTGTGTGCTCACTTTGGATGGGTTAAATGCAGAGACAATAATTTTCCTTGCAGGATTAATTCAATATATCAAAATCAAAATCAAAGATTTTGCCTTAAAAAAAGTAATAGGTGACAAACTTTCTACAAAAAAAAAAAAAAAAAAAAAATCAAGATTAAGACAAAAAAATTTGGAGCCAAGACATTAGCTGAACATCCTTTAAATCCTGTAAGTTATAAGGCTCCATGGATCAGTCTTGTATGTCCAACACATATTATAGATGATCGATCGGTTTGAGATCTGTGGAATTTGGAAGCCAAGTCAACACCTTGAACTCTTTTCATGTTCTGCAAACCATTACCCTACTGAAAGTGACCACTGTCATTAGGGAATACTGTTGGCATGTGTACTTTATCTGAAACACTGTTTAAGTAGATGGTACATGTCAAAGTAACATCCACATGAATGCCAGGAATCATGGTTTTGCAGGTGAATATTACCCAGATCATCACACTGCCTCCAGTGGTTTACCATATTCCATCCTGGTGATGCACATACATCTAGCCATCCAAATGGTGTAAAAGAAAACACAATTCATCAGACATCAGGTCACCTTAGCACTCCGTGTGTTCTGACACCTTTCTATTATAGTCAGCATCCACTTTTTCAGCAGGTTGTGCTACAGTAGCTCTTCTGCGGGACTGGATCAGACTAGCTGTCACTCCCCATGTACATTATGTGGAAGATTCACCGGTTGTCCTTCCTTGGAACACTTGGAACGTAATACCCACTGCATGAGATGCCATGGATCAATCATCAAGCCATTTCAATTTAACATTTGTCCATTTTTCATGGTGTGAGCACATCAACTTCAAAAATTGACTGTTCACATAAACAAAATACGCCATCTTGACTAAATTCATAATAATGCCTTTTATCCCAACTCTATAATTTGTCATTCAATCAACTCTGGGGTTTTATTCGCTGGTTTCAATGCTGGTCTCGTTATAGGACAATGAACTGTACACATGGTGGGTAAAGCTTAAAAAAAACTGCATTGTTATAAAGATATCCTGTTTTTTACATTAGTCCAGTCCTAATATAAAGATTTTGGCATTGCCAAAAGGTGAAGCTCTTGATAGATATCTTTACTGATAGGTGTCCAGGGCTGGAGGAAATACAGAGGAAATAAACAAATGAGTCTTCTCTGCAGTTCCCAAATATGGTCCGGAGCAAAAGAAGGAAAGGTAAAGACTGAGTCTTCCGTTCACCGCCATTCACTTAGTGATTTTCGCATTTATTTGTATCACGTCTTATTAGTTTAATTATCCGTTTAATGAGTCCATGTTCTGTGTTGCCACAAAGACCCTGTGTGTGTTTGTGGGTGTGTCAGGAGTGGGGGAAGCAGAAAGGAATGATTACATCATCACACACAAAACTAATCAGAACACCATCACTTCAGCTCAGTTCTTTGAGGCATCTAGAGGAACTTGGTGTGTTTTTGCACTAACCATGAACGGGAAACGTTGTGAGGAACCTCTTTATTTATGGGGCCCTGAGCAGGAACTCTGCTAATGACATCTGTTCAGCCATCTCTTATAAAGAGATTATCATTTTCACTGAGTGACATTTTCACTGAATTCTTCTCGCATCATCAATTCGTTATTATCCATGCACCTTTAGAATCAAAGTCATATACAGTCTTACAGTAAGGGAGAAAAGAAGTGCCAAAATTGAAGTGTATTGGCCCTGAGAAAAGTTCTGCAAGGACAGCACACGCCACACACACTCACACACACACACACACACACACACACACACACATACATTCACTTTGTCTCACTATCTCATTAGGATGTTCTCTACCCTGTGGGGCAGCAGTGGGCCGGTAGGCAGGGTGGCACTGAGCCGGTTTTCCTCAGGCAGTCACTCCCTGCACCATACACACACACACACACACACACACACACACACACACACACACACACACACACACACACACACACACACACACACATACACCTGTCTCGACTCCCTATCTCCAACCCCTGTTCCTAGCCAATAACATTCTTTCAAGGGAAGAAGGTCACCCTGACAGGCCCAACCTCTGCCTCTCTGCAGCCCTACACATGCCGTCAGACACAATCCAGGCCTTATCATATCCTGAGAATTCTTAAAGTGCTGAAATAATGGTTAAAGGAAAGGGTTTTTCTCCACAAGGATATTTTGAGAAGAAGAAGCGAGCTAGACGGTGTATTTGTACACAGACAGGAACAAGCCCTGCTATGGTGGGAGAGGGGACACGCAGGAAGAGTGCATAAAAACGAGAAAGACAATGAGGTAGTAACAAATGCTCCATTGTAAGTGGCTGGGCTTTGATTTATGTAAGGCATAGCTGGCAGCAGGAAGATAATGCCGTTTGAAATGGTTCATTTCAGAAATCTATTCTAAAGCCCTCCGTTTCCCACCTCTCACCTGCTACTGACTTCCACATACCCCCTCCACACACCCACCCACACACACACACACACACACACACACTCGGATCCGTAGCAGGCAATGATTGTGATATGCAGAAGACAGATGTTAGGAGAAAACAGAATGTGAGACAGACAGAGAATGAGACACTGCGAGTGTGAGACAGTGTGAAAGCGCAACATCAAACAAGGGAACTTGTATAAACAAAAAGCAGAGGAATAATCAACAAACACTCAATTCCCCACCGTCCTTTGGTGTGCGCACACAGCCCACAGCCCACAGCCCACAGCCTCCCAGCTCGGAGGCCCCATTAATAACACAGTGAGCCCTGCAACCCAACCCATTAAAGCTGCCCAGACGGAGCGAGGGAGCACATGAGGAGGGGGGGGGGGGGGGGACA
>JAQMYF010000007.1:10675235-10688995 GCA_030014195.1 Neosilurus mollespiculum
CCAATATCCATTATGGACCTAAAATGCGGGTGGGTCTTTGCACGGGGGCAGGTGCTGAAATTAGTTTACTCCGTTGAGAGTTGAGGTAATGGCAGCCAATGAGATTCCCATGCACAAGCCAGTCAGTCTATAAAATAATAATGTGTGGAAAAAACAAACCACGTTATAATTTCCCCGCTTTCTACTTAGAGACAATGCATCTCTGTTGAGTGGGATCAACTAGCCACAACTATTACAAGCTTCAGAACAGCAACTAGGGCAGCATCCTAAGAGAAGTGCATAAACAAGGTGATATGGACAAATGTTTTGGTGTCAGGAATGTAGGGCGTTCAATATCTTAAGGCGACTAATTGACATCCAATATAAAGCTTGCAAAGTACAGTGGATCATCTTAGAAAGACAGGCTTCCTGTTGGGGCCGAATATCAATAAAGTATTACTCAAACTATTTTCTTGGTTTTGCTTTCCCACGCCTTTCCCATCCCTCTCCAGAGACCCTTAACAAAAATCTGCTTCATAGCCTACTGCCAACAAATATGTGCTTAAATTCAGGATCATATCAACTGTCTTCCCTGTAATTACATTTTTTTTAACGACTCGTTAAAATAATAATGAAAGTAAAGTAATAACGCACTTGCAACACTACTGATGAAACAATCTTATTCCCTGTGAAGTGCGAATATTTTAATTCAGTTTGCCATTGGATTATTTCCTTACACAGCATGTACTCAGCTGATTCGTATATAGATTCGCGTAGGTATCAAAAGATCTCAGATGAGACGAGGTGATTGAGGATTAGATGCGTACTTCACATGCTGCTCTTAATTACTGCGTTCTGGCTGCCGCTTCAGCGCTAAGACGTGTGTAATGCTAAGCTGTTTTCACGTATAAAGTCAAGTTCAGAACATGCTGGAAGGCAGAATGTCTGCCTCGGTTAGAGCAGCAGAGCCAGACACAGTCCTGCTTAGATCCAGCCTGTGGAGACCAGCAGACACTATGTCTACAGCCACACACATTAGTGTGAGTGTGTGTGTAAGACCGAAAAAGAGAACACACTAGAGACCCCGTGCAGTTAGTTTATGTGTTGCTGCAGTGACGGGGGTCAGGACATAGACCTGGTCACCTGGGATGCTATGATGAATAACAGCACAAGTCACATTCTCCTGAGAGAAGTTTCATGTCCTCACTCAGACAGCATGAAGGCAATCCATGCACTGTCTGCAGCTTCAGAATGTTTTTGCTGTAAGTAAGTACCCCTTCTGCCAGGTCTCATGCCACGACTGTGTGTGTTGCGGTACTGTGTGGTCAAAGGATGCTTTAAGACAGACAGAAATGTGCCAAAGGGTTGTTCTGAGGAATGTGCAGAGATTTCTCCAAATTCTTGGAATCTTTTGATGAGATATGTACTGTGATCAGATATTCAAAGTCTTTTCCATTTTAAAGAGAACCGGTACAGCTTAATTTGTGCGTATGTAATATGCTTAAATGATCCAGAGCTTATTTTAACATAAATGACCATAAAAAGCACAAAACTGGGTGATTGTATTACTAACGAGTTCTGAACACCCCCCCCCCCACACACACACACACACACAGAGGTGGCGTCAACACGTTGGGTGGGGCTGTCCAGCGCAACTAAACCAGCAGATATATTCAGCACGCAACATTTTAGGTGATAAAAAAACCAAACTTTTCAAGAAGCATCTATGGCTAGTAATTTGGAGGAAATGGATGTAAGTGGTTAGTGGTTTGACCCAGAGAGGGAGGAGTCTTGTGGAGACAGTGAGATGTCACATTCTAGTGAGAGATGAGCATGAAGGTAGATCCAAAATGGCTTATGCAGCCAACGTTTTGCCATCTCAGCTTTCCTGTCATCAGTTGGTTTAGGAACAAAAAGAAACGTTTTCAGTGATCTCTGTGTTATGCTACACGGGTCAGTGACGTAGCCCAGCCAATCCAACAAGTTCTTGTCCCTACCAGGCTGGAACAGCCAATCTTCCTCCAGCTGTATTTTAAATGCTGTGCCTTTTGTTGCTCCGTCCCAACTTTTCTGAGATGTGTTTCTGAAAATTCAAAATGAGCATAAATGTTTAAAGGGAAAAAAAAGGAAATGTTTTTTCATCTTTTAATGTGTTTTCTATGTTTGATTGTGAATAAAATATGGGTTTATGTGATTTGTAAATCATTGCATTCTGTTTTATTTACATTTCACAAAGTACCCTAACTCTTTATTTTAATTTGGGGTTCTACATCTTATCGGTATAAGCACTATGTGACACTGAAAATGGAATTTGTCTCTTTGCAGTGAATGTAAACTTCAGAAAAGATAACCTGTTCTTGACCTGGCTCTTCAACACAGCATTACTACCAACCAGCTGCCCCTTCATAGCGTGCAAGCCGTCACACCCATCGGGGCGGAGTGATATTTCAGCTCTCTGCATGTAGTCAGTGATGGAGTAAATCTTCTCTTGTAGGTAAAACATAGCACTGAGGCTGCACCTGAGTCTTCCCTGTTTCTGTTCTTCAGAGCTGAGTAGGCACAGGAGAGACTATCCCAGGCCTAATTACCGCTGCTTAATTAGTGTGGGGGCGAAAGCTCGATGGGGCACCTGCAGTCTTACTTCATATGCTGACAGGAAGGAACAAGTGTTAATGTTCTGTATTTATGATAATACTCCCAAAGTGTGCGAGTGTATGTGTGTGGGGGTTAACACCTGAGAAAGCTTCCCTAACCACTCCAGACGAACAGGAGGGGAGGAGCAGTACTGAGGATAATTACATAAGTGCTGCAATAAGACAAGTAAATTGTACAGAGATGAGAAAGAGAGAACAAGCACAGTTTGGGACACTATGAAATGGGCATGTGGATGGGCATGTGAATGAAAGTCAGCTTGTTTTCGTTCTCATAACGTTACCACAAATATGAGACCGCATCATGCTGGTATAGGGGGAGAGACAAGAGCTCTTCCTTTAACCTCGCTGTTGTTGTTTCATGAAATTACCAACATAGACTTTTGGTGAGAAAAGTTTTTTTCTTTGCTTGTCCTTTTGTTGTGGAAAATTAATGTCTGTGTGCAGAATATAATCCATCAAAAGCTGAAAGCTGAGGACATTCAAAAAATGATAGCAGGTAAGATTAGGTCTCCTCTTATGAAAGCACACATACACACACACAAGCAAACAAAGACACACAAAGTACATACATAAAATACAGACATACATGCTTTAAAGGAAAACTTCAGATTTTTTTTTTTAGGAAAGCTTCCGAGAGGAGCACCATCCCGTGTCTGTCCAGTGTCCCAGTGTGCACACCCCAGTAAGTCTCCCGCTTTGCTAGTTTGATGCTGACTGGCTGTTATGTATCGCTAACATGCCTGATGTTGGGCAACAATGAAAAAACATATTTCTTATTAATAACGCTGCAAAAACTCAAAAAATAGAGGTTCATGCACCACCGTTCAGACCCGCACAGAATAAAAAAAACACACCGACTCATCGAGGCAAACAGACTTGCAGGTAAATAAATGTTGATGAAGTAAATTCCAGAATCAGAAGCTTGACAGAACAAGAACTTGTTAAACAGATAATTAAACTAACAAGACAGGTGATACAAATGAAAGCAGGAATTAGGTAGTGAAACGAAAGCTCTACTCTAAGGCAGTCCCTAAATCGAGATATTAGCCCGGGCCTTATTTTCTCAATTTTGGAGGCCAGTTTTTCGTAGCAACAAAAATCATCAAAAAAGGTCCAGAAATAATTTCCATTAATCTAACTGGCAACCGCAGAATAACTATACAACGCAACCCTAGGGAAAAACATCTGGACAGAATTTCCAAAGTCAGGCCAAATGAATGAAATTCCTTTATTAATTTTCCTTTGGAAATAGACTTCCTTGTGAATTCTGTGTGACGAATTCTTTTGTAAACATCAGAAAACAGCCCCCAATTCATGCAAGCGCTTTATCCTACTAGGGTCATGGGGAGGCTGGAGCCTATCTCAGCCAAGTTCAGGTGAAGGTGGGGTACAGCCTGATAAGCTTGTAGCATCTCTGCATTCGTACTTACACCTTCCAACTTGGAACAGCCAATTAGCCTAATGTGCATGTCTTTAGAAGTCTGTGAATGAAAGTCTGTGGATGAAACCCACGAAGCATGTGATGAACATACAAACTCCACACAAAAATGAAAACAACAAAAGGCCAATTATTTTGACCTGTTTATTGCAGTATACAGCCGTATTGCATTTGGCCGTTATCGCGTTCTAACAAAATAGTGATTCAGTTGTTTTTTTTCCCCTAGTAAAAATTTTTGACCCAAAACAATGAAGAAAAATATGGCCCAGGATAAAAAGAAACCTGAACTTTTCTTCAGAACTCCTCGTCCTGATTTTACCAGGTTGTTAGCAATAAATACGTTATGTTTAAAATAGCGTTTCAGAGCACTCAGATTACATCACCTGGTCCTCAGCTAAGCAGAATGACTTCAGATCTATTCAGAAAGTAGAACTAAATAACTTATAACCAATCGAGATGTTACATGTTGTTTATGTACTCTTTCGTACCAGAATCGGCTTCAACACTGAATGTTCAAAATGCAGACGCTGGCCAACAAAGTGTGAAAGGGATTCCTTTACACTATGAGGTGAAGTCATTTAATATGCAGGGTGAAATTAATGCTAAAAAAACTTCCAGTCAGTGCATATATGTCCCCTTTGGAAGGTCTGTCTCCAGGGGAATCAGTAAGTGATCACCCAAGGCCAATGCAATCACACACAGCTGGTCAATACGGAATCAGGCACTACTGCACCATCAGGGCAAGGTCCTCACACATTAATGCCATGCATTAATTATTGACACTAAATTTAATTTGAAAGGCAAACATATACCTATACACCGATCAGCCTTTTAATAATCCATACAAGCTGCATGAGGATTAATCACATTGCTATTGATTAATACACAGCAACTAAGAGCAGCCAGGCATACCTTATGACCCATAAACATACCAGCTTCATATCAGTACAGTGTGAGGTAAAGAGAGGAACAGGAAAGAGGTCGTAACAGGGCTGAACTTCAGAGTTAAACGGCAAGCTTGATCAGTATCCGTTCAGCGATCGCATATCTGAGAAAAGATAAATGAATCAGAACGAAATAAGAGAGTGAGAGACGTTAAGAAAAGGGTCAAACCCTGCCATACATTCCTTCTACTCCATCAAGCTCTTCTTCCATCAGTGTACAAAGCTAATGTGGGAAAGAGGGACGGATCTTTAAAATATGCCCTTCAGTGAAAGCAGGAGAGATAGAAAGAGAGCAAAAAAGAAGAAGAAGAAGAGGAAGAAGGAGAGCTCCGGGGCTGGAGATCATCCTTAACACTTAGCAGTGACTGGATCAGAAATAGTTTGCCACCCGCCGCTGGCGGTTATGAGTGGAAGCCATCAGTCTGCTGGCATGAGGGAGTGAGCCATCTCAGCACCTTGATTTATGAAAATAATGAAATATGTACGGCGCTAGAAGGATCACCGTAGAGGTTTTATTCTAATTCACTTGTCCTCTTTGCAAATCACACGTCACCTGTGGCATGGCAATGCAGCGCATTTAAATTTTTTTTTTTTAAGCAGGCATACATCGACACAAGGCGACTAATGATGAGTACAGGCTACAGCCAGCAGCCATGAAACAAAACGCTAACACGGTTTACTCTGTATAATTTTTAAGCAGACAATATATGTTTATTGTTTTGGGAGGCTGTTTCAATATGGCGGTTTAATGTCACAGTTTATGCCTCGCAGCTAGACTGCAAGTATGGCACGCAGTGTTAAAGCTAAGATCTTCACAGCCTTTTAATAAATGCGTGTAACATCACCAGAGCCCTTCCTTGGATGCACTGCATTATCTGGAGAAACTCTCTTTAACGAATCAGATTATGAAAACCTCATATTAAAAGCCTCTCACGTAACAAAGAACTCAAAGGCCCCATCCAGCTCTTTCACCTCCTGTCTGAGGTTTCAATGAAAGCCACAATATCATTGAGCGGAGGCCCACCTCACTAGCCGCTAAGGCAAAGGGTTGCCGCTGTAATCTAATAGATATTGTATTGCTTACAGCAGTACATGCATAGGGAGTGGCGCTCTTTTCAATGGGGCCCTAAATGGGAGATGAATAGAGTCAGGCATTCTGAAGGACGCCTAAACTTAATTTAAGTGAGTTAAAAGGTTGGAGATGGTATTGAGCGGCTTGGACGGAGCCTGGGCGTTAGCAGGGCCGTTTCACTGCCATTTCAATGGGCTCTTTTCCTGTTAAAGGCCTCCTTGCCAGGCCCATCTCATTTTCTTTAAAAGCCCATGCACCACCTTAAAGCATTATTAAAACAGTGTGAGAGAGCAAGAGGTTAGCCTGGAGAGCGCAGGACATAGTGACACATGAACAGTCACTTACTGTAGACTGCAGTGCAGTGCAGTTCTCGGCAATCCATGGTAGGTACAGATAATGAGAATGATGATGGAGGAAATAGCTTTAAATCAATGCGGCTCTTAAACCGAACACATTGTTTTGGGATATATTACATTCTTTGTCCGTCCCTTTAAGGCCCTTCAGAGGAGACTGGCCCAGCAGTTTCACTGTATTCGGTGTTGTCTAAGGAACATGCTGGACCAATGTGTGAACACAGATATATAAATTCATGCAAAGTTTATTATCACTGATAAAAATGGCAACTGTATGGTGTTTTTATGTTTGTTTGTTTGTTAACCACAAATAGTACCAGAAATCTTTTCTATTTGACTAGAAAAGTACTGAAGCAAGCAGAATGTACATTGTGACGACATCATCCAACTGCATGTCAGTAAATACAACAATACGATGTAGTAGATGTGTCTCAGGTGGTTCTTACACTAGTTAAAGGTAAACATGGTGCTAAGTTTTTTCTAATTCAAATTCTGGTTCATAGATTCTGCCATGCTTTGGCAATAATATTACAATTGTTTACAAATTTCTTAAAATATGAGGTGCAGTCTACAATGTGGTCAGTGAAACTAGTGTAAACAAGGCACAGAGTTGAATGTATGCTACATCACTATTGCATTTCCGGTTTATCAGAACATGCCTCTGCCTATTTCCAGGCTTTGTCTCTTGCAAAACTTGCAACACTTAAATTTAAAGGTTTTGACAACCACTGCAAAAGAGATGTTAAAGGGGAAGTAAATCCAAGCTTAATAAAAGCTGGTATATACTGTATATGTCCATACCCATCAAAACACACTATTGTTATTACAACCTCCTTCGAAACAAAAACAAGTAATAAATCCTTGTTGTAGGAGGGTGGCAGTAAACTGCAAAAAGTGGGGTGGGGGTGATGTTGAATAAACAGTTTCTGCCAAGGAGGTGTGTATTAAGAGTAGCATGCAAGTGAACCGTAGATGGCAATCGCAGAATTATACGGTGCATCTTACGTACTGGTATAAACCCAAGAGGTTCAACCCAGATGTTCTTAAAGCTTTGTACAAAAACTTTTTGATGTGGAAAAGGAAAAAGCATCGGATCTACTCACAAAGTGGTAAGTCACTACATGTAGTACTCTAGATGCACCAGTATACATGCGTTCATGTAAACAAGCAAACGCCTGTCTGATGTCTGTAATATAATTTTAGGCACCGATGTGCCTAGTTTTATTTCATTCAGAAGTTCATTAGTTTATGTCTACTTGGTCTATCAGGTCAGCTGATCAGCAGAAGCTCAGTGGGGACAGAGCGTTTTCCATCGCTGCTCCTAAATTGTGGAACAATCTGCCCTTCCATGTTAGACGGGCCCCTTCATTGTCCACTTTTAAAATCTGTCTTAAAACCCACTTTTACTCATTGGCTTTTACTCACTGGCTTATGAGACTTTGATTTGTTTTATTTATTTGTTATTATTTGTTTATACTTATTAATTGTTTTAATGCTGTTATGAATGTCTTATGTTTTGCCTTAATTTTATTTCTGATGTACAGAACTTTGTTTCAGCTATATATAAATATGCTATAGAAATAAAGTTGGTATGGTGTGGTATATCTGATTTGTGAGTTTAATATCTGTATACTGTTATTGTTGCTGGCATCTTGCCTTATTGGAACTGACGCATCTATGCCATATTCTCTCATTTTAGCAGATTACAACTTTGCAGATGCAAGTAAAAACCACCTGATGATGAAAATATATATATTTTCAGTGTAACAGGAGAGTTTGGCAGGCTTCTCTTTCATTCCGCTTTAACTGAGTCTGACACAAATAATAATACATGGATATTAGTGTAGCTTTTAAAGTGATTTCAAAGTTTACTGTAAAACATCTGAAGGGATATGAGGCAGAATGAAGCTTACAAAACATGAAGCCTTAAATAGCAGGGGTGGAACACACCGTAGCTTTTAATTCCGTAGAACTCCTTACACACTGCGCAATTTAAATTAAGAAAAAATATGTTCTTCCTCTTCTCTTTAACTCATCCCATTCCTTCCTATCAGCTCGGTCAGTGGCATCTGAAGCAGACCTTCCCCTCTCTCTGATTCTCTTTGATAAAGGAAGAAACGGCGCTAATCTCTGCATGCTAACTCATACACTTTCATGTATTATTAAGTGCTGGCTTTTTTTTAAATCACTGAAGTGCTTGTACTAACTTTTGTGAACCAGACCAGAACTAATAAAGTGCTATAATATCTTTTTGAACACGGTATGAATTCCTGTTTGTGTAGATTCGGACCATGTGCTTGATCAGTAGCACTAATTCAGGAGGGAGTTTTAATAGAATAAATAAATAAAATAAAATATTTTTTTTTCTTTTCAGGAAGCAGGAAAAAGAAAAGTTGTTTCTTCTATGCTTGAATAAAAGTAAGTGCATCAGTGGTGTTATACCAGTACACTGGTGCTCTTCTGCAGATTGGCTCTTATAGCAGAATGCAGCTAGTTTTTAGATGTCAGCACCTGAGGATCCTACAGTGAGCAGGCAGAGAGAGTCATAATGAGATCATAGTCATAATGAGATTTATCAAGCGCGGCCACTTTGTATGCAGTGCAGCCTCAGACGCAGGCTCGCAGAAAATCCGAGAGAATTTTTTTTATAGATTGCGTAATGGATAGTATAAAATCATTTTATTGTTGGATAAATCATACATCAAAATACAACCTATATGTACCGATCATATGACTCAGAATATGAAAAATTTGCATGTGGTGTATTCCGCTTCCTCAAATCTGCAGATAAATGTAGAACTTAATGGCATACATGATAATTTATTAGTAGGTTTAAAATATTCATAAATATCGAATTAATCATTTATAACACATCTTTAAATTAACGGGCGTCCTTGAAGTTCTACTTACAATGAATTGCCTCCATAGACTGAATCCCCTGTGGCAATTTTAGATGTGCTACTAACAAATTTCGGCTCAAAATATTTTCTGCATATTAGAGTTGAAATCACACAATGGCTTTACCAAGAAGATCGAGCTTCATGTTTTCAAACATCCAAAAAAATCAGATTTTAAAACTAAATGTGAACCAAGGCTATAGAGTTAAACAGGTTTGTTGCTGCTGAGGTTCTATGACTACAGTGATAACAACACAGCCTCCAGGGTTAAACTGCACTTACTGTTATTGCTGTGTGAAGCACACTCAATTTTGTTGTACTTTACTGTACAATGACAATAAAGCCTATTCTATTCTATTCTATTCTATTCTATTCTATTACAGTGATTAAACCAACAAAATCTTTCACGATGAAGACGAGGTTATGTTAGTAATTCTATCATTTTTTTTATTTAAATTTTTTTTTAAGTTCAATAGTAGACTTGTGTCACCTCACAGCAAGAAGGTTTTCGTTTCAAATCTTGCAACTGACTGGGGTCCTTTCTGTGCACTTCAGTTTGCATGTTCTTCCTGTGCTTGCGTGGGTTTCCTCCAGGCTCTCTGTTTTCCTCCCACGGTCCAAAGCAATGCACATTAGGTCAACTGGCTACTCTAAATTGCCCATCGGTGTGAATGTGAGTGTGAATGATTGTTTTTCTTTATGTTAGCACTGCGGTGGATTGGTGACCTATTCAGGGTGTACCCTGCCTCTCGCCTGAAGTCAGCTGCGATTGGGTCCGGCCCCCACCCCTCGATCATGGTGGATAAGCAGAACAGATAACGCACGATTGGTAAGTAATTTTGTCCAAATCCAAAGCAAGATATTATCTGCTGCCATTACAGGAATGAAAGTCATATACCCCGTGCACTCCTGTTATACGACTTGAGCTGATGCTTCACTGTAGTAGTACTTTTTTCAAGTGCACGAAAATCATCGTACTTCGAGATGAGTTTTGTTTTTAAAACAATATATTTAATATACAAAGTAAAAAGTAATGAAACATTTAACCCCAGAAGACAATTAAAAGACAGCATGTTTCAATTGAAGAGGAATGTTTTGAGAGCCAATCAAAATGAAGCAGCTTCCAGCTAAAAGTCTACGCTTCATGACACAAAGTCGGAGATAATAGAGACAGATAAGCATATCTAACATGATTTATCAGATATTTTAAGTTTTAAATGCTTCAGAGGAAGCAGTGTGATAACGATCTGCAAATTATGCGAAGCAAATCCTGCAGAGAGGTCTGCATTTCACACCTCAACATCCATCAACAACTATTAGCTAGCTGAGTGAACTTGACTAGCTAGGCAGTTCTTCCAACATTTATAAATATTATATAATATTACTTCAGAAATATATCATATATTTATTAAATATTCATTCACCAAACCGTTTGATCCCACTAGGGTCACGGGGTGGAAGCAACCTATCTCAGCCGACTTAGGGCAAAGTTGGGGTACACCCTGAACAGCTTGCCACACAACTGCATGCCCAACACACACACAACCATTCACATTCGCTCTCACACCTAGAGGTAACATGGAACAGCCAGTTAACCTAACGTGTATTTCGTTGGACTGTAGGAGGAAACCAGAGTACCCAGAGGAAACCCATGCAAGTACAGGCAGAACTCCACACAGAAACCCCCTTGTCGAGCCCGGAACATGAATCCACAACCTTCTTACTATGAGGTGGATGTGCTAAGCACTACACCACTGTGCTGCCCCACAGCAATGTGTTTTATGTGTATATTTCAGCTCATCATAAATAACACGCTTGCTGTGAAGACAGTGTTGGGTTTGCTGTACCTCTTAAAAGAACAATGAACAACACTGAATCTGCACTACACTATGCTCCGTCACCCTCATGCTTGGCCAGGGTGCCAAAAAGTTAATGCCAACCAGAGTGTTCCTGCACTCTTAAAAATGTAATCTCTTGTGTTTTCCTGTAGGAAACATGAGTTATCAGAGACAGCAGCTGTTAGTAGTGGTGTGCACTTTTGTGCTGCCAGGACGTTTCTAGCAGGAAGTAAAATTTTGGCACCACAGCCCATCTTTAAGAAAGAAAACCAGTGAGCATCATTATGTACTTATCAAACTCTCTCAGCAAAGGATTTACTGCCATTTACCAGAGACCTGGAATCTCAGAAGAGGTGAAATTCAGGAAGAATTTAACAGAAATTCTCTCCCTTTAGCAGAAAGACCTAAAGGTGGACAGTTAATACTTGACAAAGCTGGCTTTGACGTTAAGAAAGAGGGCTGTGAAATGGGGCAAAGAAAGAGCAGAGATTCATCAGATACATTTTCAGCTTCGGAAATAATCAAACCAGCATCCACCCCATGGTCAAAGTCACCAAGACTGCACTTTTCCCCCTGATCTGATGCTTAATGTGAACATTATATGAAGCTCTAAAACTGTACCTGCATGATTTTATGCATTACGCTACTGCCACATGATTGGCATATTGGATCACTGCATGAATTATAGAACGGATCACAGAAGACACTGTAATTCTAGTGTTCCATTTTACTGACAAATTTGCCTGTATCACAATCCTTTCCCATGAATCTGGGCTGTGGCATGTCAAGTAAGAAACTGAAGAAAAGCCCTGTAGCGTAAACTGTAGCTGTAAAATGGTTTATTGACTTTTTATGTTTAACATGCTCCTCTCCCATCCTGCACACTCATGTTTGTCCTGCTGTAGCTGCTGTGACCTTGTGACCTACTACTGTTGCGCAGATCTTCATGCCCTCCTACAAATGCAATACCCTGTGAAGTAGAAATTCATCAGAGACAACAGGGGTGGACAAATCAGCAGAATGTGTCTCTTGGATATCAGGTTTTTAGCTCTCTTGGGAAAATGTGAAGAGCTGTTAGGATTCAAGTTCCAAAAGTGAAGCCACTGGTTCCGCCGGCTCTGTCGTCGACACCTTTTCTCGTTATTGAGATTGCACAAAAAGCGCTAAGCGGATTTTATTTCTAATTTTGTATGCATGTGGCCTGCGCCATGGAGATGCACTGAAAAGCTTTTGGTTAAATCTTGTACACTTGTTTGCATAGAAAAAGGAAGCAATGTTTCATTCCTTAGACAAATATATGTGCATGTAAAAGGATATAGACATATCAGAGCTACACCTCTGTGTTCGTTTATGATTCAGATGTGCTAGTTTATTCATGTATTCGTGGTGGGTTTTTGCCTTTTGCAAAACAGACATGCATTTTGTTGGTGTATATCATCATTTCCTGAACTGCTTAATCCTACTAGAGCTGCGGGAGGCTGGTGCCCATCTCAGCCAACTCTGGGCAAAGGTGGGACACACCCTGAAAAGCCTACCGGACTATCACACTCACACCTACGGTCAATTTGGAAGAGCCAGTTAGCCTAATGTGTATGTCTTTGGACTGTGGGAAGAAACTGGAGTACCCGGATTAAACACACAAGCACAGGAAAACATGCAAACATTACACAGAAACTTACTCACCAAGCCTGGGCATCGAACCCAGAATGTGATGTATAGGTTTAAACTTAACATTATACATTGGTGTGATACATCTTCATGTTGTAACGGAAGGGCATGCTTTCAAATCCTACTGTGGCTGATCCACAAAATACATATGCTCTAGGAGTATCTCTAAGAACAATTTCTTTCTAAACCTGCACAGATGAAGATCTGTTCTGAATACCGTCACATGGAAATACGGACAAAACCTCCTGCTGCTGCACACTGAACATCATCAACTTACTGAGGAAAACAGTTATACACATATTCACTTCCATTAGTCTGTATTAATACACCGAAATATCAAGCTTGCTACATTGATGCCAATACACGCTACTCTAGTCATGTTTCTGACCAGTCAAAAATGGGCACAGCATTGAAGTAACATTTATTAATCAATGCTTTCATGGCATTAAAGTGACCTAGTTAGCTGCCTTTTACCCAAACATGCATGCACAGGGTAAAGCCATGGTTTACACTCGGGACAATATAGGTCTTTAAACATAACTTTCACAATAACAGCTCCTTGTCTCCACACCATAAGTCATTACTCATAGTCAAAGTTCAGAAGTTCAGTTGCTGTGATCTGAGATCCCTTACAGCACTGCTGAGGGCAAAGAATAAGCAGGCCTGTGATTTTGCTCCTGGGGAACATGCCTGGGAGCACTGCATGGCACAAATCCTTCAAGCATTGAGGCATGCATACATACATACATACATGCCTAAATGCATACATACAGATAGATGTAGCCCTATAGATAGAAGGACAGAAAGGCTGTCGGTTTTTATCTTGCTAAAGAGCAACAATGCATTTTGGTGTCTTATAAATACTCCCACACCAACACAGTGTTCAGCATTCACCAAAACATGTTTCAGGGAGCTCT
>JAQMYF010000007.1:10697496-10736176 GCA_030014195.1 Neosilurus mollespiculum
GGGGGGGGGGTTGGGTGGTTGGGGGTACAGACAACCGCACATCAAGGTCTTTCCTAAATGTTCAACTCTTAACCACACTCAGGACCTTCAGACCATCACAGGGCAAAACACACGACCATTCACCCTTACACTCACAACTAAGGGCAATCTGGAACAGCCCATTCGCCTAACGTGCATGTCTTTGCATCGTACCATGCAGTTTTGAGTAAAGTTAAGAAAGCAGTTGGGTAAATGAAAATATGTACCTGTTATGTGGTAGCAAGTGGAATACAACTGCAGCTTGCATTTACTATGGACACAACCAGGAGACCTGAGCAACTCCAGCAATTCTCAGACTTAGACAGAAAATAGATATATGCGCTTCTAGGAATGATAGAACGAGGCTAATGCGGAAAAGTATACCCAGGTGTAAGATGAAGCACTAGGGCTGGGGTCTGAACTGGCCAGGCAGGTTAACAGTGCAGGGAAGACATGCCTGGCACCGGTGAGTTGCACTAATGCACTTGGCAGCCAATTCTGGGTCAAAGCTTAATACTCTGCGGGGTAGAAGGACACTGAGTAATCTGTATTCAGTCTTGACTTTGTCCACATCTGATACGCAACATTAGCCGCTAACTCACTCCATAGACTAGTGTCCTTCAGTTTATATTACTTTATGTTAATAGAAAAAAATTACATACAACATCATTTGTCATTGTTAGTTGGGGCAGCAGACGGCTGATTTATATGCATGTGTTTACCGTACAGGGGGCGGAGGTAAGGCGGGGCAAGTGGGGTGAGGTATCTTTTCAGGATTTATTGATCTCTGATCCAGCCCCCACATTCCACCACCTCTCTTATCCAGGGGTTTCTTGATTAAATCACCAGTACCCTTTGGAACTCGGTTACACTAATGGGAACTAAAGCATAAACTAATATCCACAGAATAAATTCAACTAAAAAGCTAAGGGTTGGTTACCACATCATTAGTGACCTTTTGATAATCGCATCATTTGCACAAACTCACATAGACATCTCGCTTACAAATCCTATCCTTAAAGCCAGGAGGGTCGTTTAAAGATGTATTTGTAATAAACTTATTTTCTAGGTCCTGTGGCTAGTCTACTGCTAACTGAAAGCCTCTGGAACACACCATTCACTCTGATCATCCATCCCGCTCACACAATATACACATATACAATATACACAAGTCACATGGCACACACCTCCACTCTCACCACAGTGCTGGTTCTGAGACCGACAGACAGAATAGTCAGACAGCCAGATCAGAGATCAATAACAGTCTTTGTGCTGGTCTGTGACACTGACATACACACACACACACACACACACACACACACACACAAAGGAGAGAGAGAGACTACAGGAGCCGCCTCACACTGAGTTTCTTCTTTAAACACATAGTCACACCGTACCACTGATGCCATTCCATCACTGAACTTTTCTTCTATTTTTGTAAATATTTTATATTTATTTTTTTCCGGTTCATTCTGGCATCACACACACACAACTAAATATGGGAACAGCAGCTGACGTACACAAGTCGACATCTGAACAGAACGTTTAATGTTTATGAATGAATATTTAAGAGCATTCTGTTAATGAACTGTCTCTAAATGCTCTTAACATTAATTACAAAAGGCTTTGCACAGCACTGTGCTGAAATAATATTCCTAATGAGAGCTCATCCGTGCTAATTGGATTTATTGTGTCATTATTTTCTCACACTCTGTAGTTCTAACTTTTCAATCTCATCTGGTGTTAAGAGAAAATATTATGCTTTTTACATTTTTTTGACCCATAAATGTCGTTACAGTGTTGAAGAGCTGTGTTAGGTGACGCCAGAGAGCCAAATAACAAGATAAACGCATGTTTATTTTTTTTCCTCTGGGCTCTCTGAGCTGGCAGTAAACACAAGGTTTTCGCCGATTGTTGTTGTCACACAAGTGCGTCACAGTGTGTCGAGCCTTCTGAATAACTGGCCTTCTCCCACTGCCTGCCTCCCGTCTCCCAGAGCACTGAGCGTGGAGACTTCAGGCAACCAATCAATGCAGAGTAGGCACAGTGAGTGAAATGACCAATAAATGGGAGAAGGAAGCTAAACAGGCTGTCCAGCACACACACTCAACGTTTCAGGGGGAGGTGTGGAAACAGCTTCCTGAAGGACTGAGGAGTGTTTGGGAATAGGAATCATACTTTGGTTATCCACTGGTATCCGAAATGAAAATTAAAGGTCTAGCAAAAGATGCCGCGCGTACAGACTGGATGTTAGGCTAGTCCAATGTGCACCTACTTAAATCAACCCTTTCCAAAAGCTTCAATAAACACTGGCCTAGTAGTTTGCATCTACAACATCATCATCTCTCAATGGTCAAAACCTGCAAGCGTTATAGCTCTGAATGTGGATGTATGGATTGATATTTGTAAACTCAATGGAGTGTTTAATCGCCTTGGTGTTTTTATAGGTGTGGGGGAATTATTGCCTGCCTCTAACAATCACATGTACAAAGTGTGTAATCATATCAAGTCCATCATAATAGTGTCGCGAGAGGGAGAGAGAGAGAGGGAGAGAGATCAGATTAGCCTTACAGGTTCTAGTAAAACAGCCTGCAGCCTTCAAATGGTGCGACTTGTGAGGTCAAGGCTAAACCGTCAAGCCCTGACCCTACTCCCCTTCCCAGTGTACAGCAGTCTGACATTTTCAGGTCACTAAGTGAAAACAGCATGGTCTCTGTTGTCTGCTAATTATTTAGTTAAGGTAACCTACAGTCAGAGACAATGCCATTGTCTTTCTCTCTCTCTCTCTCTCATATACACACCCACACACATACAGATCTCCCAGTGGGGGTGAAGGGTGAAGGACAGTTTCGATGGTAGCAGAGGAGAGGGGATCTAGTTAATAATTCAGTGTGGGGAGTCGGCTGAGGCCTGGGGAGAGAGGGCAAGGAGAGCTTGTCAAAGAGTCAATCAAAAAGACCCTGAGCACACTGAGTTAAGGTCCAGCCAGCCAGGTCACGAGACGCTTGTCCACCCCAAAACCCACACATGCTCTGCCTTTGAGCAGGGGTGCAAGAAAACGCAAGGGGGAAAGGAATATTCGATATATACTTATATATGCGATAGAAAAATAAACACCTGCGAGCTTCGGGGGTTTGACTACATTTGCACAAGCAATCACAATCACAGCCTCCCTTCCCATGTCTCTGCCACCACAATTTAGCCATATTAGGATCCGTTTTCCCTGAGGGCATTTAGCATGAAGCTGTACAACAAGCAGTACACTAAAAGGCTCGGCTGTTGATGATGAAGGCTTTGTTGAACAGCAAATGCCTTAGTTATGCACAAAAACAATTAGAAGGGGTTAAAAAAAAAAACAAAAACAAAAAAAAAAACAACCTTAAAATAAACAGTATGACAACAGCCGAGGTCTGAATATCTCCCTCACTCCAATCCTAATTCAGCAGGGCCAAAGTGAAAACCTACAACCATACTTCTGTTTTGACAGTGTGCTGTTTTGTGTGTGTTGGGGGGGACGACAACACACACACCATATCCAGTTTTCTATTTCACACAATTTCATCTTCTGCAACACTTTAAGATGTATTAACTCAGCTTCTTCAGCTGGTGTGAAGTAGATGAAAGTTACTAAATCCAGAAATACATGAAATGCAATCATTATATCATCTGTACGCTGTTGCTTCTGCTTCCTGGAAGTTGTAAAAGTCTACTTAAGTATAATTACGATGATTTTTAGATGACTGGATTTCTACTGATTGGAATATCACATCTATACAAAGGCACAGCATACGAAAAACAATATCTTTATCATTGCCCCAGCACCACAAAATCATCTTCCTCCCTTTAAAAAGTTATACTCCAAATATATTCAGACTTGCCCCTTAAGCCTTCCACCTTATTCCTACCATCTACATCCTTGGTTGCCAAATACTTTGCCATTAATTGCTTCGAATCTAAAACCACTCCATCCTCAGACATCTCCTGCAGACCATCTCCCCCACACTCATCTCTGCACTCACAATATCAATACATTCAACCCATTACGATCAGCGAACTACAGACCTGTCTCCCTTGTCTCCAGATTTCATTGAGCGCACTTGTCTTCAGCTAAACAACTTCTTACCTTTCACAGAATGACCTGTTAGATACCAACCAGTCTGGCTGCTGACACCATCGTACAGTGCTGGATCAATCGGTAACTTTCCTTTATTCTATTTTCTCCCAGTTTGGTTATTTGTTAATTAATATCCACTACCAAGCTCCACCCATTGCATGACAGCTAGCAACATGGTTGAGTTACATGCTTCCTTTAAGAAAACAATGACAGTCTAGCAGCGCAGCATGGCGGTGTAGTGGGTAGTAGGTCCGCCTCACAGCAAGAAAGTCTTGGATTTGAGCCCCTTGCCCAGAGAGGGCATGTCGGTGTAGAGTTTGCATGTTGCACATGCTTGCGTGGATTTTCTCCGGTTACTCAGGTTTCCTTTTACAGTCCAATGACATGCACACTGTAAATTCCAAATTGCCCCTAGGTGTGAACATGAGTACGGACGGTTGTGTCGTTGGCCCTGTGATACTCTGGAAAATTGTCTAGGGTAAACCCTGTCTTCACCCAGAGTCGGATGGGATGAACTCAAGGCGCCCAGCAACCCTAGAAAATGACAACATGAATGGCAATCATCAGCATAGGAGAGAGTAGTGCCATCCTTCCCAACCATAAAGCAGTTTTGGACTCATGGCCTTGAACAGTAACGACATCATCGGGATTCAAACCCATGCTCACCCAATAATATCATTAACACAAATCATCAGCTTTACCTGACCACAAAGGTGTCATAGCAGGAACTGCACTTGATGTCCTGTTTCTCAAAAGACTCTTCCGGTTACTAAGGAGGAGTAAGAGGTCTATGCTGTGTCATTCCACAACTGGTTTAACTTAATCTATTCGTGAACCTGTTTCCTCAAACACCAACACAACATTAAGCAACTCTTGTGATCCAGCACAACCTTGCTGTCAAGCTTGGATCATTGTTATTACTGCCATCAATTTCAGCAAATGTTCTTCATGGTGATATCTAATCTAGTCTAATACCAGAATCTGGAATCTCTCCTCATGCTCCGGATACATATCAGAAGTCATGTTCACCACTTCTGGCTGGTGCCTTGATCCGGAGCAACTTACACTTGAAAGAGGAAACAAGTGAGCTGTTGAGAGTTAAGGGGCTTGCTCAAGAGCCCAAAAGTGACAGCCTGGTGTTGCTGGGATTTGAACTGGGAAAATTCCTCTCAATAGTCCCGTTGCTCAATGCCTGCTTCACCAGTCCAATGTCACAACCTGACCTCTGCCACTTTCAGTTGTCCAGCCTGTAGATGGTTCTACACCCTGTGGCAATACTCCCTTTTTCTCAGGCTTCAGGTAAAGTATGAGCATCAAGACAAAATGCTTTATGCTTCCCTACAGAGGACTGCTTGCTTTGTGATAGGTAGAACAACTCAAACAGCAAGATTCCTGGATTGCATGCTGCCTCAAGTCACTGTACATAAAGACATTCAGGCAAAATGAATAGAATATAATCTGAATATAATAGATGTAATATGAATATAATAATCACACCACAGATTATTCACACAGTAGAATCTCATTAATATGCGCATGTCAGTATACAGTGCACCTCAACGCGTATTACATGAGGCTGCATTTTAGCATTTTTGCTATTATCTTATATATTTCGGCTAATATGAAGGTGTGAATGTGCTTGTGTGTGAGCGTGAACGCTGTCATGGATCAAAACAGAAAGCCTTTTTTAATTGCTCTTATATGGTCAATTTCAATGAAAAATTACAAAAAATGTGGGATTTTTTGGTCATCCCATGTTACAAATTTGATGTCGGGTGTGTGTGTGTCATATTAAGCTGAAACACATTTAAAAGAAATCCATATTAACGAGATTCTTCCATATAATGCATTCCAGCTTCCCTGTAGTTTTAGAGGTTTCAGAGCTTCACTAATCCTACTCAGACATCACAAACTGTATCCTCTTCCTAGAGCCAGTCTTGTAATATTCCTGATCATCACATTTAGTCGATGTGGAGTCAGTGAGGCAATGCTGACATGTTTACTGGAAATACAGGAAATACATTACTGTAGAACTCTAGAACCAGAGGTTCAGTGTCATGTAGCTCAGGATAGTGTGAATACAGTTAATCTATTAGAACGGTATGACTAGAGTAACTCCATTAGAACAGTGGGAGTATAGGCAGTCGATTAGAGTGCAAGCACAGAGAAGGTGTCAGTGATGAATGGTTCAAATGCAGTGAGGGAGATAGAGAGGGAACTGTGTGCTTATCGAGCCTGTTGGGCCCTGGATTTACAGGCACCCCATGACCTGGATCCAGTTCGAGTCTAATGACCTTCAGCCTTCTCTTACACACATACACACACACACACACACACACACACACACAAAATAAGCGACAGTCTCATTGACTCCTACATTGGAGTTAACAGTGGGGTTTTTTTCCAGGTGAGTGAGTTGCCATTTCTTGTTGAGAGGAATTAAGATGTTAGGTTAAATGACTAGTTAAGCAAATGTTAACTGCTTCGCCCACACACACACACACACACACACACACACACACACACAAGGACCATCCAGCTGGAACAGTAATTGGCAAACGCACACAGATCGGTATGGTTAGAGAGCAGGGGTGTAACAAAATGCTGAGTATGATGATCTGGCATGAACAAAAAAAAACATTTTAGTAAATAATTGCTGTTATACTGGTGTTGACGGTATAACATAATTGTTAAAGGTTTACATGTGATATTTTTATTATATTTCCACATCCTATTTAAAAATAGACATCAGAATGTTACCACAGCAGTACTGAACTCGGTGCCTTTCTTCACATTAACCTTCCATCAACTATCAGGAAAATCCAAGTCTAGAAAAAGCAAGGACCTGTGCCTTTACAAGCCATAAGTCAAAGAGTCACAATCCATAAAGCATTTCCTGGGTTGTAATTAAAGATATATTACATACTTAAATGTAAATACACAGTACAGTGCAGACATTTTCTCCACATGGAAAGAAATGCTGTAGCGTAAAGTTGCCTTACATTTACATTTATAAACAATGAAATTCAACATTTCAACATTAAAATAAGTCTATTAAGCGCAGTAAACAGTACTAAATTAAACAAAGTCATTATTTGGTGTGGTGACCCTTTGCTTTAAAATTGCAGGAGTCTCAGGTACAGTTTGTGCAATGTTTAAAAGGTAAAGAGCTGGAGGTTTTACTGAGCATCTTACAGAACCAGCCACAGTTCTCCTGGAGATTTTGACGGTCACGCTTGCTTCTTTACTTGCAGCCAACACCCAGCAGCCTTCATTATACTTTTGTCTGAAAAGTGGTCTCTTACGTAATATGTTGGTGTCTTTATTGATCTACAAACATTTTTTCCCTGTAACATTTAATTTTGTGCTGGAAAACGAATGCTTGGGAATCTAAAATGTTTTTGTACTGACTCACTAACGTACAAGTCATAAAATAAAATCTATAAGAAGGTTTCTGCTAAGAAAAAATAGGGAGCCTAAGACATTTGCACAGTACTGCATTCTACACTCGAAACTAAATTATATAGATGCACTGTGATGAACTCAAACTCAACTTTGTCATTCATTCATGTAGTAGAATGAAATGCATTTCATGTGAGCTCCAAGAGTAATAGACAAATAACAGTAATTGACAGTAACAAACACTAAACTACTAAACTAAACAATATCGAAACCCATGAATGTGTAATAATATTAACAAAATATTATACTATTTTTATATACAAAAAAGATACTATTTTTATACAAACCTGCATTTTAGAGTTAAAATTGTCTCAATTTTCTGGATAAAATTCTGTCTACTGGATAAAATCCTCCCGAACCTGCAAATGAATGAACGAATGAATGAACAAATGAATGAATGAATAAATAAATAAATAGACCATTTGGGAGTTCTCTACTCCAAAGGTGGGAAGCCAACATCCCCCACTGCCCACCCTTTAGTTGGAGTCTGTGAAACTTCCCTCATTTCCAAGTTTATCCTGATCGGTCTGTTTAAACTCTAGACTCACTTTTCTATTTTGTATGACTGTGATTTCGAAATTTTTTAATTAAACTGATTAGCATTAGACAGACCATTGAGACTCATCTCTCACACAGGTTCACACCCCCCCTTCCCTCCCTTCTCTCAATTCCTTGCCCACCTTTTAGCATTTTGTTTCTTTTAAATTATGCGGTGGGTGGAGTTAGGCTCAGAGCTGGAGGTGAAGTTGCATGTTAAAGACTGGAATGTGTGCGTATGTTAGAACCTCCATTACTTAAAGATTTTAAGAACAGAATCTATAAAAGTACCCTGAAAGAAACAAATCCCTTCACAGAACAAGCTATTAAAGTAAACAGTAATGATAATACGTTCATTTCCCTGTTTAGGCAGAAAAACCCCAGTGAAATCAATCTGTGCAGCGTGTTGGAGCAGAGCGAAGCGTGTCGTATAGAACATGTCAGGCTCTGAAATGAAGCCGTCTGAGTGCATACTCTTTTTCCCGCTGGCTGCACAGCTCTCTCCGGCTCAGCGCAGACACTCAATAGCCACAAAATGAACAGCCTTGTTTTTCAGCAACCAGAGCCGCAGGCTTGAGCAACCCCCGTATCGGGACAATAACACAAACATGTCATTATCAGCGCTAAAGATATGATTAAAAGAGCGCTCAGGCTCCATGCAGCCCAGTGCTACGAGAAAGATCCTCACTCCCGGTGCCACTTTAACATGGGGCTTGGGGAGACCATCTCTCTGCCACTCACTGAACACACGTCCGGCCATCAAAAAGGGTCGGCGGTACGGCGAGGAGGAGAGAGAGAGGGAATAAAAACGAACGAAACAAGGAATGGAGAGGCACCACGGGGAGAGAGCTGTTGAGAGAGGTAATAAAGCACTCATTCCTGGTCTCTCCCTCTATCCGCCCCCACTTGGGACTTAGGGCTAGAGAGCAATAAGAGCGAGGGATAAAAAGAGAGAAAATGAAAGCCTTTTTCCGAAAGAGTGGGCGAACAGAACGTGTAAACACAGATGCTTGCTCACACAGATACACTGAGCTCCCTAGTCCTGAAATGAGATAGGACGCTCCTCTTGAGGAATGGCTAGATAGAGTGGAGGAGTGCACACAGAAATGAAGGCAAACTAAAGAAAACCATCATATCACTTCCTCTAACCCATGATGGAACCCTGTGGCCCAGTGAGGTAAAGTCGTTTAAACCCCCAGCCCTCCCATACTCCTTTCCATCTATCCCAGCTTACATCACATTCCCAAATTCCCATTGCTCCTCTAGACTTCTTGGAAGACTGCTCCCCATTCGCTGCCTCTCTCCTCCCCGTCTTTATTAAAAACAAACAATCCAGGGCAGCCAATTCACTTCTGCTTAACTGCAAAAAGCCCTGGATTTTGAAATGCAGTGTGGAAATGTGTTCATGTTTCATTGTAAATTTATGAAGTCTCTGAGCATGCCACGTCTCTCTGGACTGGAGGGCACGAAATGAAAGGAGCAGGCAGTCCAGATTAATATCATTTCACAGTGCTCCAATTGCACCAACACTTTAGAGTACAAAAAACCAGAAGGGGGTTGGGGGGGGTGTCAGGCCAAGGATTTTGTTGCCTTTGATTCTCTGGGACCTGTATGAAAGCGGACTGTGATGTCATGTAAAGAGTGTAAACGCATACCGAGCACCTCTTCATTAATTTATGTGAACGGAAGGCAGCTATCATGTCTTATTAGAGCAGCTTGGGACATGGTGGGAAAGAGGTGAATAGAGATCGAGCACCGTCTTTGACTTCTTCTCGACAGGTCTGTTCTAATACAAAGCAGGGCAACTATGCAGACAGATTTAACTTAAACCAAAACTTAAATTTCTATCTAAAATGTAAACGGAAAATCTGTAACCATAAGGACTCAAATGCTACATTTACATAGCAACTGATAGGCAAGCATTCATGTTCTTCTGATTCTATGCAAATTAGGTATGGTCTGCTAAAATGACAAATCTAAATGATTGACTTGAAGGATTCCACCAACCAGTCTTATGGTGCATGTGATCCAATCCTTGACTCACAAATTTATTCCCCATGTAAACTTGGGCTGTGTACACAAAGCCTTACCTGATACTGCTGGTGCACTGAGCCAGTATTACGAAGTATTATGCAGGACATGTGGGGTGGGGGGGTGGGGGGGTGGGTTGCAGTATATAACAGTTACCAGTATGAAGTACTACTCTTTCAAGAATTTCCAGTATATAGAAAGAGTACACCTCATCAGCTACTTCATGATGCAATGTGGTAATTTCCAACCTAGAAGGGAAAAAAAAAGCTGACTTCAGGCGAGAGGTGGGGTCACTCCAACAAGAGACCAATGGCCAGCAATGCCAGCTATACAATATATACTCTGTGTGTGTGTAAAAACAATCCATCACAAGAATGTGTAGGAACTAAAAAGGTTCTTTACAGCTATAGATTCCTGATAATTTCCCACATGGAATCTGGGTTAGTCTGACATGGCTCTTCAACCAACTGGTTTAGTTAACTCTCCCACAGAAGTAATACAGTCAGTGCCCCTGCACTGCTCCAGCGTGCGGAGCTGTTAATTAAATCTATTCTAGGTCACAAGATAAATGGCTGTGACTCTAAAGTGTTAGCCTCACACCAGCAACGAAAAAATAATAGTGCTTTTCACCAGATTTGATGGATTTAAATGAAAAGCGTCATTAATAAAGTCAAGCGGTTGAGGGTAAAAGCCCACTATTAATAACAGTGCTTTATGACTGCAAGGAATATCGTACATAATAACACACGTCTCTAACCACAAAGGGGAGGGGTACGGGGAAATCCAAGGCAACCGAACAAGAGTGTACAGAAGGATGAAGAGCATGATGTACAACACCTGTGGGCTGCTTTATCATGCTTAAACTGTCTGAACACACAGACTGGAGAGGAAGAGGGTTCTAGTCTAGTGAAAACCGTAGGGAAGATTAACAGGTTTACAATTAGAGACATGAGAAGTTATCAGCAGACTGGCTTGATTTTTATACATGGCTCAGAATTATTCCTTTTTAAAATTGTATTCTAAAGAGGCTGTGCTCTTATGCTTCTAGATAAAGCTGGAACACCGTCTATGGAGCAGTGAGAGAACAAGCAGGACATGGCCAGAGAGGAGGAAGCTCAGATACATTTTAATAGAAAAACAGTATATCAATTTAAACAGCTCAGTGTCACCCCATCACCCTGCCTAAACCTGCCGGCATGCCACCCAGCCAATCAAAGCTCCCCACCAATTCATTTAAATAAGAGAGGACTTGGCCGGGGGGAGAGTAAATGATGAGGCGACATGTTACGCTGATTTATATCTGGAGGCAATAAAAGAAGCATTTCTGTTCCTGCCTGTTTAATATGCGAATATGCAGGGCTTCTCCGTCCTGACAGCCCGTCATTAATAAAACCCTTGTAAGTGAGCAAAGATAGCAATATTTCATCTTTATGAAAATACATGATGATAGTTTTACACTGTATAATTTTGAAACCGGTGCCAATGTGCCCTCACAGGCCCAGCGAGAGTGTGATCCCACAGCCATAAGTCAGACAGACGGACCGGCCCTGGCGTCTTCGCCTGCAGAAAGCACTAGCCTGCCAACTCAGGAGATAGACCTGCTGAAATCTGGACATTCACTCACTCATCTACTGGCTACCTGCATTAGGATGTAAACAGAGAACACTGGAATTAAGCCCCATAAATCCTTGCAATGCAATTGCACCAAATGTATAAAATAGTCAATGCATGCTAGAGCTTCTGAGTTAGGAGCAGTACAGACTGTAGGCTCAGGCTGGAAGACACAAGCATTCTTTAAACTCACCAACAAGCTTTTTTTTATATTATGACAGCTCTGCGAATGCTTGCCATGGCTTTTAGTCTGATGTCAAGATGATGTGCCATACAAGAGTGGGTCCCAAATCTACCATTATAAGCTGTAACTGAGCCCAGTCTCCGTGTGTGGGAGGACACCCCCTTAAGATAATCGGTGTTGTCAGCTGCAAACTTGGCCTCTATAACAAACTACATTCAAACGTTTAGGAAATAATGAAGGCTTAGCCAAAAACAAAGACTTGACTTTTTCCCCTCATAGTGGGAAAGCCCAATTTACAGAGCTCACTGCATCCGAGTCCAGACTTCGGGGATGGGAGTTGGGGGGGGTGTCAAAATCTCATACTATTTAAATACAAATTTGGGACATCAAAGCAAAACTGATAGAGAAATTATTAGGCAGATGGAAGACAAGCAGAAAAAGAATGATAAAATGTTAATTAGTCTCTTGGCTAGTTGGGTCAGAGGAATGAAAAAGCCATTTTTGGTTAGGGGTGTGAATGAGTCTGACACATTTCCAGTCAAGCTGGCCATTCTCAAGAGCTCCGTTATCCTATCAGTAAAAGGTCGACCAATAAAATTCAATTGTTTTCAGTTGTATGGTATTTAGTTTATTGTTAGAATGAAAAAAATACTAACACAATACAAATATTTGGCTATACACATAAAATGTTCTCATTCAAAAGATCATATCATTAGAAAATGTATTGCCGTTTCATTCATTCATTTTCTAAGCCGCTTAATCCTAATTAGGGTCTCAGGGAGGCTGGTGCCCATCTCAACTGATTCTGGGTGAAGGCGAGGTACACCCTGGACAGGCCATTGCAGGGCCAACACACATACAACTATTCACACTCACTCCTCACACCTAGGGGAGATTTGGAACAGCCAATCAGCCTACTGTGCATGTTTTTGGACTGTGGGAAGAAACCGGAGTACCCGGAGGAAACCCACGCAAGCACGGGGAGAACATGCAAACGCCACACAGAAACGCCCCGAGCCCGGCAATCGAACCCGGGACCTTCTTGCTATGAGGTAAACGTGCTAACCAGTGCACCACCGTGTCGTCTATGATTTGCTGTTATAAGAGTTAAAATGAATGAAACTGATCAACGAATGGACGTGATTAGTGGTCAGGCTCTACAACATGGAAGCACCCAGTGGTGGTCTTTGCTGCTGAAGCAGGTTTTGGAACTGTAACAGGCGAAGAGCCTCTTCACACACACTGAATGTTAAAAGATTTCAATTTAATCAGATGCATGAAAAAAACACCACTCATCAGTTCAGAGTAAAATAAATAAAGGTTGATTATAAGGATGAAAATAAGGTTGCTGCAGGGGAGAAGCTGTCATATTACCTGATGGAAACACTCTTCATATGGAGCATGAGTAATCAGTAAACATGAAAAGAGGAGTTTCTTATCCACACACACACACACACACACACACACACACACACACAGTCATGTTCTGCTTTAAGGCAGACAAGGAGCATGTTGGTGTGATATTAAAACATATGTTTATCTATTAAACCCAGGACGCTCTCTACCCAGCTCCAGTGAAAATTGGACGTTAGGGACAAAGGTGCAGGTTTTAATAAGGGGAGGTATAGATTGTACACAGCAACCTTAAACCTGGAAAAGCACTAGAACACTGTTCGAACGACTATTACCTTTTCAGCTTGGGAGGGTTATAATATTTCTTGTCCATTTTCCTTTTCGATATGTCACGCAACACAAATTGCAAAACAGTTTCGCCGTTTTATTCAGGTGCTTTACTACTTCTCATTGTGTACTTAGCAGAGAATTAGTCTGTCGTCTGTCATTCTTAACACATGAGGCTGATTGTACTCTGAAAGTGACTCACAAAGAGCTAATAAATGGGTGGCAGCATTTTCATTGGCAGCTCTTGGTGAGGTGTAATGAAGAGAGAGAGAGGTCTGATGAATTCACTGGGCCATGGGGAAACGTCAGTTCATTCATTACGAGCAGCTCCACTTTACCCTCTGCTATTGAGCCATGGTTTCCACTGCATACAGACAGAGCGGTTTATGCTATGTGCATACTCATCATAGGACACTTCAGCAACAGGCGACCAGTAGGTATGTATATATTAGCACAGCTGCCATTTTTCATGGTAAATATTAAAGCGTTTTTTTTTTCCCCCCTTTCAAATCAACAAATCATATTTATCTCAATAAGCGGTCTGTTGAATCTTTCAAAGCAAGCAAATGGACAAAATCTAAGTACCTTGCCTGGTGTGTGTGTGTGTGTGTGTGTGTGTGTGTGTGTGTGTGTGTGTGTGTGCGTGTGTGTATCGGAGCCTGGAGCCGATGGGTATTAGGCAGATGAAGTCATACAGGAAATCAATGCACTATTGAGAGTAGAAAAATGCACCGCCTGAGGATAGGCATATGCAGCATTATAAATGAATGTGCATATAGAGACAGCTTCTAATGAGGCATTAGGGAGAAAGAAACAGAAAGAGCAGAAGAGGAGACGGAGATAGAAGGAAAGCCATAAAGACTTGTGTAGTTTCAAGCACAATTCTCATTTACTGTAAATATTTCTCAAATAGATCCATTCATTCATTCACTGATCATCAGTAAGTGCTTTATCGTGGTCAGGGGGAATTCAGAGCCTACCCTGAACACTCGGAACAACACCAGTGTTCGGCAGAAAGATCAGTGTAGCACTGGGTCAAAAAAAACCCACAAAATGTTAAAAGTTGGCAGGTCTGTCTCATAGCTGGTTTGGGAATGTCTAGGAAAGCCCCCAGCAGGACCTGGAATCTGAGGAATTCATCACGATTATGTTACCAGTACACTGAAGAATACCATGTGCACACATTTGCACACTCCTTCATGGTTAGGGGTAATTTGGTATTGTCAATTGCTCACAATAATATAAGCGAGAAACCATTTTAACTCTCACTGAAGTCAAGTACACCAAGACTGAGTGGATCATGTTCAGGTTAAAGAAGGAGTCCTTCAGATTAAAGCTCTGAAAGGTATTTCCAAGTCAGAGGAGCTGCAGCGAAGCAATTGCAGAACTGAAGGCTCAAGCATGGGAGTGGTTTAAAGAGGTCATGAAAAAAAGACTTCCAAATATGTTCTCGAAAACCGTCCAACTCCTCAAAAAAAGACAAGACATGCCCAAGCTATACTATGCAAATATGGGGAAAGTACTAATCTCTTAATGGATTAATGTTATAGAATGTGAAGAACATCTGAGGAACTCAGTGGACAAGGCCTCCCTTCAGAAGGCAGTGCCATAAATCTTTGGTGTCTTGGAGTACAACAAAGTGGCTAAAGTTATCAAGTCAAGAAACGTCATGCCAGAGAGATGGAAGAGATATTTCCAAGTATACTAAAAAGACCGGACAATGATGAGATTGTGTGGTATTCCGATGTCTCCTGTATCACCATAGTAATGGTGATCAACTACAAATGCTACATCTAAATTGTAAAGGTGCATCTCATACTTGTTTTGGGATTGGTTGAGAATTCCCCAGTAGGAACTGAGGCTAGGGATAGAGGACTCGGGGTTACATTCTGAACCTACTGCTATTTAGGAAAGGGGATTTCAGATGAAAAGAAATACACGTCATTTCATTCTGGATTGTATTTTTTGTACGTTAATTTTATTTGTTAAAACACTGACAACATTCAGGCGCTCCAGGAATTTGCAGTTCACGTGAATTCAACCAATCCTGGTGTATTCTGTGCAACCTTGCAATTTTTCCCAATCAACACAGCGTTTCCACAAATTTGGTTAATCTTTGTATTATACTGCAAGTTTCACCAAGCATAGCAGTCCCCCACACAAACATTGAGCCATATGACTCCATACATCACTTCCTTTTCTATGCTTCTGAAGACATCAAGTAGCAGATGGGTCATTCTCTGAAACTGGTACCATAAAGTGTGACTTTCACAATCCCCAAGTTTCAATGAAGTCCTGCTTATTTCCCTCAATATTGACCATAAATTCATGAACCATTGTTACAGAGACAGTGAGAGAACTACTTCCTGCACATAACTGCACTTTAATTATTAAAAAAATTAAATTAGTAAAATTTTATATTTAACAAACAGGAATAAATATGTATGTAACACTTTATTCATATTCAAATTCATTCGCGTATGAACACAAAATTCATAACATTTGTTTTAGTGAATAAATTAATTACTGCTTGACTACATGTGAAAAAAATACACTTCAGGAGGAACTCCATGGTACAGTGAACGTCGCTGCATGGAGCCTCACCCCTCATAGGAAAAACCCCTCGACAAAGTAAGAAAAACAGGAATTTCTACTTTGGATATAAATTTTAATGCAAGATCTTTACTGCAAGCCCTACTATCTGCACTTTGAGCTGATACTGCGGTGATAGTATTGCATGAAACATAAGTAACTAAAAAATGTCACAGTTTTCATCCACATATTGCACCCATTTATGCAGAAAATGTTCAATTTCTATTTTTTTAATTATTTATTTTTTTTGCTGGGTGTATCCGAATTACTTTGTCTGACATATTGTATATGTCCATGCGGTATGGGCAGGGATTGCTCTTTCAATTCTTTATAGTTTTGGGAAAACATTAGGTCAAAATATAAATAATTAAATTTGACCCAGTATTAGAGAATGACCCAGATGTGTACAACTGTATTTGTAATTTTTACAATTTTAATTGAAATTTTTTATTTTTACCTAATTCTGCAGTTTTTTTGCAAACAAAATTCTAAAATCATCACAAAAAAAGCATCAAATTCTTTTTAAATCTGCCATAAAATCTTGTCAAATTCTAAAGGAACCATAGAATTATTATTGAGACCCATTTATTTATTTATTTTATTTACTATATCGCAATAAGACACCAGTTTGAAAGCCAGTACGTTTCTATCAGTACTCTACGCGCTATGATACTGTTGTTTTCACATGTTTTTTTTTTTTAATAATTAGTTCACTAGTTTTTGATCAAAGCTCCTTATCGCTGCTTTAAACGTGTCTGGGTTTTACATGCCCAACATCAAAACTTCCACCACCACCAAATGTCACCACAGCCCAAATCCACCTTCCCTCCTCCCTAACTTTACAACCACCAGCTGCCACTGCACTACAACCCCAAGAAGGACAATCAGAATCAGAATCCGAATACTTTATTGATCCCGGAGGAAATTGTGTGCACACAGTTGCTCCATACCAAGTAAAGAAAAGGATAAGATAAAATAAAAGTCTCAATGAGAAAAATTACAAATTACAAATGTCTACATATATATATATGTAGACATTTGTTCAGAATATATATGTAGTCATATATATTCATATATATATGTAGTCATCGGTTCAGAAATGAATGTTGTGTGTGTGTGTATATATATATATATATATATATATATATATATATAAAATACAGCTCGCTAGTCGATCGCAGGGCCAACTCACACAACCACTCACAGTCACGCCTAGGAAAAATCTGGAACAACCAATTAACCTAATGTGCATGCCTTTATACTGTGTAAGGAACCCCACACATGCCCTGGGAGAGCATGCAAGTACGTCTGTTGGGCTTTTCACACCTGAGCATAGTCGGTATCTGTAGCATGAAGTGACTAAGAGTGGGTGGGATGCTATTCCTACCCAGGTTACCAGTATTTTTACTGGTGACACATCTGGACAGTGGCACACTTATGGTTAAGACCTTACCTCTTGATTATGAGCCCAGCACTCTAACCACTACACCACAAGCAAACTTCACACAGAAATGCCCTCGAAAGGCACGGGAATCGAGCCCAGGACAGTTCCAGTTCCAGGATGAATCCAGTTATTATTTCCTCCAAGGAAAGATGCAAGGGGGGATGGGGTTGGGGTGGAGGGTTGGTGCTAAGTAGTGGCTGTGAATTAATAAATGACCAAATTGGGAGAAAATGGAATAAAGAGACGCAAGCATGGGGAATTTTCATTGCTTTAGTAAACGCAAATCTTTTCTAGTAGAAACAATTAGGCCTAGAAACATATCAAGGCTGTAATTCTTGAACCGCTGGTGCCAAAGACAGCAGGGCTTTGGAAACTCTATTGAAAGGCACTTCAAGAATGTGTGTACAGTGGCTCCCTTAAGGGCTACTCCATAAAGGAGCAACACCATTCTTCCACTCTCTATGCTAATTGTTCACACTTGTGTATGTTATTCTATTCTATTCCAGAAGTGATAGAAAGATGAAAACTTTAATTATTCATCATGCCTTCACACTGTGGCCAGACTGACAAAAATAGACCAGATCACACCAGATCTACTTTGTTAGAAAGCAGTATTCTATCACTTTCTAAAGGACCCCTGGGAGGAATAGGGCATCCGAACATACATGAGGGGAGATCAGCAACACTCTGGGCCTGTGTGATGATTTGATGATGGATTGGGATGAAAGGACAGTGTTTGGAGTAGTACGTATGTGTCCTGAAAGAGAATTCGCGCCATCTCTCAAAGGCATACAATGTCATTGGGCATTCCGATCACATATTTCAACAAGGAGAAAGCCATTATAATCAAAAACATGGTTCAAGGATACAGCTCCTATTCCCACAAGTGACCTAGCACGTGGATACTATGACGTCCCTCTCTAGAGTACCCAGACACAAATACATACAGCTCACCAGCAGCATTAGGTTTAACATAATCCAGCCATAATAGTTCGACCCAGTGGCTCATTTGAAAACCTAAAGGATGTGGGATACAGGATGATAGGATGTGAATATTTTCTGCAGGTTTACGTTAAAATTACTTGTGCAACAGGGAGGTACTTATCCATAAAGTCAAACAAATACTTGGTGCTTTTTTTGCCAGCGCGAGCACTTTACTTTTCCATCTCTTGTTCATGGGTAGTGACATGATAGATAGAGAGATGGAAAACAGGCATAGATTTTAGCCTTATAAAACAGCCTTTGAAAGTTAATTGGTTCACACTATCTTTGTGTAAAGAATATGATGTTAAGTAGTCAGGGAGGTAAAAAGCTTATGCTAGGGTCTTGCCTGTCTTTTGTTCAGTAATAGCTAAATATTTAATGTTCTGGGGGTCCCGAGATAAAAGGTAACATGTTGTCAGTATCACTGGAATAACTTCAAAGGGTGTAAATTATGCATTTCCTTTAGCGGGACAAAAAAGAAATCAAAGAAGGTAATGAAGATTAAAGTTTGGAGGGGCTACATATACGCAACACTGCCGAAGGAAAAGAAAGAGCTGAAGGGATCTGGTGTGGAAAGGTTAATCTATTTTGATTGTGCTTTATCTTATTAGACCTTCATTGTTTTAATTCAATCTGTTCCGCCATTCGTATATGGTGCAGGAGTTATTGAGATGGAGATTTACAAAGCAAGAAGGCAGGAGGCCATTAAATCACACAAGCAATTAAAAGAACAACATGACTTTGATGAGCACTCCTACTAAAGTGGGCCACGGTGAGCTGGCCGTGAAAGTCGAGCTGTTAACGGTGGTTTTAATTGAAGTTGAATTGGCCCTGGGTTTAACTGTAGCTCCACATCAGCGGCACTGCAGTCTGAGGGATGGAGAAAGAAGCAGCAAGGGTCCGTCATGCCACCACCAATTCCCCTTAAGCTGACGTCTGGGCGTCATGACTACTAACCTTTCATCACCCATGCTGGCCGAATGATGGCCTCGGAGATTTACTGTTCAAAAATCACAGGGCAGGTCAGCTGGTCAAAGTTTAGATGATCTCACCCATAAAAAGCTTGACCGCATCATGTGGTGTTAAGAGTTATTAAAATATACACTACATGGGCAAAAGTATGTGAACACCTGACTATGACATCATGCGCTTGTTGAACATTCTGTTCCAAAAGTTAAAGCTGACTCCCATGTAAGCGATAGAGCCGCAAAACAATGTGCCGTTGTTTTCGGTTGGTTGCAGACGAAAATACCGACATTATGCTCGAAATTAGCGACCCCTTCATATATCTTCATATATCTTTGATCAGCATATTGGCGGAGGTAAAAAATTCTCATTTCACACCAAATTCTGCGCAGGTCCAAAATTTTTCACCAAGACTGTAAATACGGATCATTTACTTTGAATTGGGCAGACTATTTCCGAAAATATATGAATTTTAGTTCGAATTTATTCCCTTCAAAATAAAATTCGCTTTTGGACAAGATCGCTTATGCGCGAGCCAGCTTTTAGTCCATCCTTTGTTCATACAACAGCCTCGGCTCCTCTGGAAAAGCTTTTCACTAGATTTTGACACATTGCTGTGAGATGTTCTGCCCATTCAGCCTGAAGAGCATTGATAGTGAGGTCAGGCATGATGTCTGGAGAGAAGGCGAAAGGTGTTCAGTGGTGTTGAGGTACAGTCCATTCGAGTTGCTTCACTGCAAACTTGGCAAGCCATGTCTTCATGGGTCTTGCTTTGTGTACAACCACAACATATTTGGGCTCCTTGGTACCAGTACAGGAAAATATTGTTGTGATAGCATACAAAGATATATCAGACAATTGTATGCTGTCAACAATTTGAGAAAGGCCCACATAAGCGATCTGGGGATTCATGTGTCGGACCATGTGTGGTGGTCAGAAATCCACATACTTTTGACCATACAGTGTATTCCACTAAGGCTAATTATGTGTAGAGAGTGTGTCAGAAAGATTAGCATGCTACATGAGAGACTTTTCAGCCATTCCTCATTCATTTTACACATATTCCGGATCTTCTTAAGTATCCCAGCAGGGCAGAAGCTCAGACAGACTTTTAGAAGAAGCGGAGAGTTCAGGCTGAGAAGCTGCATGCCAGGACATGAAGCTCCACTGGCACGTCTTGTAATGTATATGAAAATGTCGAATAAAAGAACTAATGTGAGGGGAAGAGAAAACGTGACTTGCAGGATATGTGTGTGTGTGTGTGTGTGTGTGTGTGTGTGTGTGTGTTCGTGCACTGGAGGTCTCCTGTGCGACGTTAGGTACTATGATCCTGTAGCGTCTATCAGTGCTCCATAAAGAAAGTCACCACCATTAGCATGGTGTCAAGTGGCCCTAATAGTCCGATTTCATTAGAGTCAATGGCGGTGAGACGAGCCATTTGGAAAAGTCAGACAGCCAGCGCAGCGCCATCCTGCTGCAAATTGCAGACTGGAGCTACTCCGTCAATGGAGCCACACATAGGACACAGGGAGAAGATGGGCTGTTTGACCTAGCATGAAATTCCCTCCTCACCTATAATCAGGAGCCCACACAGCACTTTGTGGACCACTCTGTCTCATACTGATGATGTCATTTCAAGACAGCCCTCAATGCTAGGTGAGATGTGACACACTGCAGAAGCGCTGCCGTGAAATACTGTATCAGCCTGCTCTTTTATTCCCATTTTAGCCGAACATAAGGTTATGGACGAGAGCACAGCAACTATTTTAAAATTAGGAAGGCAAAAGGAAATGAGTTATCAAAAAAAAATAATGTAATATAAATATAAATCCTGGATAGGGCGTCCAGGACAATAAGAGGGATCTTATCAGGGATCAGATACACAAATTTGTGTTACGCTTCATAATTCCGTGAAGATTCTAACACACACACACACACACACACACACACACTTCCGTTTACTTATCCAAACTATTCCTCTCAAACAATTGACGAAGCTCGGTCTGTTGTTCATGCCATTGATGAAACATGTTTGAATGTCGATGGGCTGTGTGCAAATACGTGTGACAGAGTGCGTGTGAATGGCTTTGTGCTCTGCTCGAGTGTATCGATGGGCTGTAGTATAGACAGAAGCAGAGACAGATGCTCCTCTAATGTAATAGTTCCCCTGACATAATCAGAGAGATGAGTAAGTTCAAGTGAGAAAAATGGGCCGCACAGAGCAACTCGGCTCTTCAAGCACACCGCTTCTTCAGCAGCCAGGTACACTAGCATTCTAACTCTGCACAGATATTACAATCTGCACGCTAATTAAGGTAAAATGGACTAACGGATCAAGAATCATTTGTGATAAGTTATTAAGAGTAATCGTCACCGAGAACAAAAATACATTCATGCAAATACGGACGAGAGCCATGAAAAGAATGAAGTACGGTGTAACAGCAGGCAGAGCACAGCTTTAAAGAAAGGCTAGAGAAGCACGCCCTCTCATCTCCTCATCTACCTCGGTACAGATTATTTCTATGCAAATGCTGGCAGGCTATGAATTAAATCCAAAACCGTTTGTAAATTCCAGTGAATTCAATTTCGATTCAACTAAAAAAAAAAAAAAAAAAAAAAAAAAGGTGCAGCCAGGCACCCCATAAATATTCACCTTTATTTACAGCACACCACAAAAATATCCAGCTCCACGTGAGTGTATAAAAATGAGAGGAACATGCCGAGATCATAAATAAAGGTTAATAAAATGAAACAGAACTTTGCAAATGCACAAAACAGCGTATATAAGCCTAGCAGCCGACAGTTCGGGTTTCACCTGCTCAAAAACACACAACGAAAATTCATAATTGCTAAAAATATCTTCTAGCTTATAATACACCCATTATTCCTTCCAATTCTGTACATAGCTTTGATTTTATAACCCCCCCCCCTCCCCCCACCCCTTCCAGAATTATCCATTCTGTAAGTGGCCCCATATTATCACTAAACGACTACATTTATCTATAAGAATGGAACAAGTGAGGAGCAGAGAATTAAGTCTCTCACTAGGGCAGTTTTATATGAATAAACTGGGGATGTGAAACATTGATTTAAATATGCAGTGTGATTAGACACATGATTAAATCAGAGAGACGAAGGCAGATGTACAGCAGAAATGGAAATGTCCAGAGCTGTTTAAATATGCATCAAACATGATCTTAAATCACTACTAACGTCAAGACGCCTTCGTATTCATAAAAAGAGGATTTTTCATGAAGTGTGTGTGTGTGTGTAAGTGAGAGAGATGAGGGAGATTTGACGGAGGTGATTTTGATCATTATATTAGCGTTTCACTTCATTATCAACAGAAAACAAATCTTCGCCATTATTTTTTTCTAAAAGGTAACAAACAACCACAATTACCACCGCAAGAAACACCCATCTTCATCATAATCATGTTGTCTCATTTAGGAAAAAAAAAACAAAAAAACAACCCTTTGTGTTTGTTTAAGAAAAAAACTTCATAAGAAGCGAACCTGCTCGGTGAAGGTGGCATGTGGTTTTGCCGTGCTGTGCAGGTGTGTGTGCTTTGTGAGGGAGGAGACTGCAGATGTACAGAATTAAGTGCCAACTCAAAGAAAACTACTTCCGTAAGCACTCGCAAAGTCAAATGTTGCATCATTTGTGTCTGCCACAAAAGATCTGAGCACTTTTTTTTTTCTCTACCTAAAAAAATGCTAAAGTGTACACATGCGTGTACAATAAGCATGGCACGCTCGAGTGGGCAAGCAGGTCAAGCACTCAGGGTGAGCACAGATTGAGAACCTGCTGCCGGGCCGTGGCACAAAAGTCACAAGGCAGAAGGGATGCGCCAGATAGAAGTAACTGCTTTAACACACAAAATATACAGCCAAAGGGTGGCGATGCTGAATTGGTGCCTTCAGATTAAAAAAAAAAAAGTCTTCATCATTTTTATCATAATGTTCCACTATAAAGAAATCACAACAAGCAGACTTTTATATTAAAGGCAATCAGAATGACTGGCATTTCAAATTAATCAAAAGTGACAGACATTTTCTGGCACAATTCAGGGAAGAAGAAAAAACAGCAACGCGTGCAGCGATTCTCAAGGCACAGACACGTACCTCATGTCCTTTTATAAAGACCAAAATTAATTTTACAGACCGGAGTAAGTCCCCCCCCCACACACACACACACCCTCCCCCCATCACACACATACATATACAAAATAAAGCATTTATCACAGTATACTTGCTTTTTCCAAACTTTCAACAAAGAAATGCATTGCAAGCTTTCCTGTTGAATTAATCTTTGCCATAACAATCTAAAAAAAAGATAATATAAGTAAGCCAGAGAAAGACAGAGAGAGAGAGAGAGGGAGCGAGCAAGCGAGAGAGAGAGAGAGAGAGAGAGAGAGAGAGAGAGAGAGAGAGAGAGAGAGAGAGCAGATGGACTAGCGTCAGAAACCGTTTCCAGAGTCTTTCTTGCGATCAGTCAGGAAAATTTAGCAAAGGGAAATACTAAAACACACAGCTGGCGCTTGGTAGCACAATAGAATTTGTTTGTCATTTGCATATGTATAGCATAAACACCGAGCGGAAGGACAGGGCTGGGTTTCAAAAGAAATCAAACACACAAACACTGACAAAGAATGAAGAGAAAGACGAAAGGGAGGGGAGGGAAGGATCGTCTGTAAACTACGAACATTGTATACATGTTGAAGAGAAGTAATAAGCTATGCAAATCTCTTCCTCTCGCTCACTCGCTTTCTCTCTTTGTCACAAACATCCATACACTGATTTCCTCGACTAAATTGATTTCTGGTTTTATGGTGGAGGATTAGAGACGAGAGAGGAATAAAGTGCAGAGGGGGGGGGGAAGGATGTTTGGGTTTCAAAGTTTATAATATTAAACTGTGTAATAATTTAGATAATACACAGATTTCCTTCCCTCTCGCTGTCGTAGCACAATCAGCCTTACTCTACTGTATTGTTTAATTCGGAGTGTGAGTGTGTGTGCGTGTGCGTGTGTTGTTTGAAGGCCAGAGGTGATGGTAGCTTTGACAGCTATACCTGTCTCTCTAAAGGAACACCAGATAACCTTCGGTCCTTACAGAGTCCTTTCAATAGTCTTCCATTTTCTCTTGTGGAAACACACACTCCTGCTTTTATAGATGTGCAAAAGAGGAGGAAAGAACTCCTCTCTTCCATTCAGCGGTGAATAGTCACACTGCGTTGTGCCTCAAACACATGAAAAGCAATTAAATTGATTCTTTTTCAGCTTTTTCCCCCCTGCCTATTTTCTCCTGACCAAGTCTGCGCAGAGCGAGTATTCAAACCTAACCTAACCTTCGTTTGTGTACTTCCTATTCTGGAGAGGAGCGCTAAAGGAGGAGGTAAAAGGATCTTTATCAGTGTGTGAATTAACGCTCAAAGTCCTCCATTTGGAAAGTATATAAGGCCAATCCATTAAAAAGGACTGAAAAAGGGGCCTGGCAAAAGGGACACCTTGAAAATGAAGAGAGGACCTTGCAGCTCCACGTGGAAACTCTCGACTGCTGAACCAGCAGTCTTCAGGCGAGTGTGTGTGAGAGAGAGAGAGAGAGAGAGAGAGAGAGAGAGAAAATGAGAAAGAAAGATCACAATCACACTAGCACAGAACTGAACAATTATCTCCTAAGTAAAGGTCATTTGCGTCAGTGTAACAGTAAAACTGGGGAGATGAACTCAGCACTGGTATTTACTGAGCACATGCACCATGATATTACATGGATGGGGTACAAAAAAGTGGTACATTACAATTTTTAATAAATGTATTTTTGTGTATTGAGAACTAATTTTAGGTCATTAATCTATACACAAAAAACGTAATGATAGTGATGTCACTTTTTAAGCTTCTTTTTTTTTTTGTAAATGTATTAAAATCTTTCTTATTAATCTTTATCTTTATCTATGGGCAGCAGGTGGCATTGTGATCAGCACAAACGCCTCTCAGCAAAAAGGTCCTTGGTTTGATTGCCAGTCTTGGCAAATGTAAGTTTCTTTGTGGCATGTTCTATGTTCATTTTCTATGTTCTCCCCGTGCTTGTGTCTGGTTTCCTCCCACAGGCCAAAGACATGTACATTAGGTTATTTAAGATAGGCTAAAGGCTATTTGACAAATTATCCCTGGGTGTGAGTATGAATAGCTCTGTGTGGTCTAGCTATTCATCACAGTGTGGGGATATAAATCTGTTTACACAGTCACATTATGGAGACTTGGCTTCATGGGGACATACCACAAGTCCCCATGACGTAAATCATTACATTTTAAGGTGAAGATATTTTAAGATTAGGGTAAGGTTGGGGTAAGGTTATAGTAAGGCAAGTAGTAAATTTCTAGTGTTTAGGGAAAGTTCTCCAGGAAATTAATGCAAGTCTATGTATTGTCCCCACAAGTTATGGAAACGAGACTGTGTGTCTCTGTGTGTGTGTGTGTGTGTGTGTGTGTTGGCCCCGCAATCGACTGGTGAGCTGTTCAGGCTGTACCCCACCTTCACCCAGAGTCGGCTGAGATAGTGTCCAGCCTCCCCGTGACCCCAATAGGATTAAGCTGTTTAGCAAATGAATGAATGAATGAATGAATATTTGGACGCTTTATTCAGAACTGCAGATGTAAAAGCATCGCTGGCAGCAGTTGAAGCTTCCTGACCTCTTGATTAAGTCTCTTCGGGCTTTTCTTTACTTGGAAGAATCCTCTCAAGCTAAATCACAAAAAGACTCAATGGCATATACTCACTGTCCACTTTGATGGTTTTCCAATTTTCAGCTGTCCAGTTGTGATGAGTATGTGAGCGCTGCAGCGACAGATTTAGGTTCAAGGAGTAGACCTTGACCTGACGTGGTCTTTTGTGGAGGCCCAGCCACTGCAAAGTTTAACATGTTGTGCATTCTGCGATGATTTTCTGTTCAGCATGGTTGTAAAGAGTGATTATTTGAGTTATCGTTGTTTTTCCTGTCAGCTCAAACCCCAAACCTGCCTAACCCCAACCCTTCCACCTGAAATTGATGCTCACTCAATAGCTCTTGTTTTTGCACTATTTTGTATAAAATCCTAGAACAGTTTCTGAAATGCTCACTCAAACCACCTGGTCTAATACAAGCCACCATGCCATGGTTATTTATTTATTTTTGTTATACTGTATACAAATTATTGCCTCTGCATTTAACCCATCCAAAGTGAGCACACACTTGGAGCAGTGGGCTGCAACACTTTGGGGCAACCAGAAAGCAGTTAGGGGTTAGGTACCTTGCTCAAGGACACTTCAGCCATGAAGGTGGAGGAGGGGAAGGTGCAACTCACCCCCCCTGCTGCCACCTATTTTTCCTGCTGGTTCAGGAATCAAACCAGCAACCTTTAGGTCCCAAACCCACTTTTCTAACCATTAGGCCATGGCTGCCCCCCAAAAAAAGGGACAAAATTAATCTTTTTTAAATTTTTTGACCCACAAGTGTTGTTACGGTGTTAAATAGTGGTGTCAGACAACACCAGAGTCAAATAATGAGGGCTTCATGTTTAGATTTTCCCTCAGGACTGTTTGACCTGGCCATAAACAGTCTACCCACCATGCACAGCTGTATCTCCCAGTGCACTGAGAATGGAGTTTTCAGGTGACCAATCATAGCAGAATATGTACAGAGAGTGAAAAGACCATAAATGGGAGGAGGAAGCCAAACAAGCCGTCCAGTACATGTGCTCAAAATCAGCGTTTCTCTGTCAAGAACTGTGGAGTTTTTTGTATTAGAAATGATACCTTGTTTCTTCACTGGTGTACGAAATGAAAAATAAGGGTCTTAAAATGCTTAGAATGGACCTTTAAAGTTACGTATTTTCCTTTATTCTGTTGTTTTTACGTGAGCAGTATATGTGACCAGGATCTGTGATATTTTCAGCACTGAGTTTCTGCCTTATGATTAGTTTATGCATTTATAATTGGTTTATAATTATTATAATGATACCAATGCGCAGGTGTTGCTTTTCAACTTGCGAGTGTGTGTGAGCTGTTGTAGAAGTATCACCTTTGAAAAATTGCTCACACGTGATCATACACACAGAGAGAAACAAACAGGTTTTCTTTCTCTATGGTTCATTAATCTCGCTCTAAGGCTTGTCCTCAGTAGGGTTAGTCCAGGTGAGTGAGGGTTGGCTGAGGAGGGACTGAGGCGAGTCCTGAGTCGGATAGAGGCCAGCACAAGCAATACCTAGGGGCAAAGGGTCACTGGCTGGGTCAGGTCTGAGCACCCCGTTGGGGCAAAATGAAAAAGAAGACTGGCTCAGATGAGGCAGGGTAAAGCTAGGAGGCTAAATTAAGAGGCAGGAGTGGAGCACTGAAACACACATCACCGGGTGCTCGAGCCTGTCAGGATGATGTAGAAGGGAGTTAAAGCATAAATGTGACCTTCAGAAGAATTCCTAAAAAGACCACTGACCCGAGAGTGGAAGAGAGACAAAAAGACTCTTTTATAGTGAAATCAGACAACACAGCTGTTAGATACTCCAGGAAGTGACCACACGATGTTCACAGCACCATATTCCATTCTCTGTGCATTCTGAGTGGTGCAAGGGACACCACCCAGTTGTGACCTCATCATTATCAAGGGCAAAAGAGGGCAATGAGAGTGATACAAAAGAAGAGCGTCTCCCCCAGGTAGCTCAAGTTTTTCATGCGTTGCGTCTCTCTTTCGCTACAAAACAACGAGCATCTCTGTCTTTTTTGTCTTCCAGAGTTCATCCTTCATTCAAAGCTGCTGTACTCCTGGAGTCTCTTACACTCAACCAGACTCCCGTCACTCTATTCACCTCTTCACCAATTAAAAGTGCTCAAACTCTGAGCCCTCCTTGTATTTCTTGCTCTTCTCATATTTTCTTTTCCTTTTTTGTTGTTGTCTAAAAGGCTTTACATTATTTCCAGTGTCGGGATGAGGAGAGAACAGTTGGACAGCAGGGAATGGACATGTCTCCTGGGTGCCCATGGAGGGGAGAAAGATGTACGCTGTCAGTGTATGCACTAGAGAGCAGGGGATCATATGCACTGGAAGTGGACTTCATTCACTACATTCTCTCTCTCTCTCTCTCACACACACACACACACACACACACACACACCCACACACAAGTTTAACTCCATGACCACATTCAGTTTACAAAATCCTCCATCCGTACACATTCACAGATCTACAGAAAGCTTGCCGCCAACCAAAATCTAACTGCAACCATAACCTCAGGAACCAAAAGTAATATATAACAATATATTTTAACTTCTAGTAAAAACACCAAAGCGCAATTGCTTTTAGAAAATCTAGAAGAGTGATGCTTTCTTTTATGAGGTCTGGGTAAATGTGAGAACAGATGGCACCACTCTATCACTGTATCGACATCTCATTCTCACAAAGAACTAAAAACATGCGCATGTGTTCACCGATGCACATTACAGCTGGCTGATATGATGATATAAGACTGATATTGCAATGAACACATTACACTGCCAGTCAAAAGTTTTGGAACACACCCGTGTTTTCAATTTTATTAAGCAGGTCAAGACACATGAATGACCTGAAAGAGAAGGAAGGTATGCAAGCAGGATTTCAGACCTAGTTAAGAAGAAAAGAACATGACGGTAGGTTTTAAATCAGAAAACGGCAGCAGGCTCCAGATTTAAACCCCATCGAGCTGGTTTGGGATGAAGTGGAGAAAAGGGTGAAGAAGGCAAAGCAGCCAACAAGGGCAACACATTTGTAGGAATTTCTACAACAGTGTTGGAACTTGATTTCCATCAGCGTAAGGATGCCTTGAGTGTGTTCAGCTGTACCATCTGCAAGAGGTGGCTACTGATGCCTCAAAAATTACGTTTAAATAGTTTTATTCTGAACAACTCCATGACTTCTCTGAGATGTTCTAGAACTTTTGACAAGTCACAAAACACTTTCCAGAGATATCATGGATATTCATTTATTTATTCAGTCATTACCTGTACTACTCATCCTGTATTAGGGTCACAGAGAGGCTAGCGCCCATCATAGCTGACTCTGGGTGAGGGCGGGGTACACCCTGAATAACTCATCAGCAGGGTCAACAAACACACACACTATTCATGCTCACATTCACACCTACGGGCAATCCAGAGTAGTCAATTAGCCTAATGTGCCTGTCCTTGGACTGTGGGAGGAAATCGGGGTACCCAGAAGAAACCCAGGCAAGTGCAGGGAACACATGCAAAACCCACATAGAAACACCCTCGCCGAGTCTGGGACTCAAACCCAGGACCTTCTTGCTGTGAGACAGACGTGTTAACCACTACACCGCCGTGTCCCCATTATGGATATTATATCTTTTTTTTATTTGAAATGATTTTAAACAAATACAAACTCATGGGAGCAAATATTTATACATAATGTTTATTGATAACGTTATTTTTATAATTGTTAAATAAGTTCAATATTTTACCTTCTTACATTATTATTTTTGCCAGCACGGTGGTGCAGTGGTTAGCTCGTCCGCCTCATGGCAAAAAGGTCCCGGGTTCGACTCGCAGGCACGGGTGTTTCTGTGTGGAGTTTGCATGTTCTTCCCGTGCTTGTGTGGTTTTCCTCCAGGAAACTCTGGTTTCCTCCCACAGTCCAAAAACATGCACATTAGGCTAATTGGCTGTTCCAAATCGTCTCTAGGTGTGAGGGTGAATGGTTGTGTGTGCTGGCCCTGCAATGGCCTGGCGAGCTGTCCAGTGTGTACCCCGCCCTCGCCCAGAGTCGGCTGAAATGGGCGCCAGCCTCCCCGCAACCCAAATTAGGATTAAGCGGTTTAGAAAATAAATGAATTCATATTTTTTCCTAACAATCAAGGCTTAGTTTTAAATATAAAATATAAATATTATATATCTGTACAACTACTGGTCCTGTACTGCCAGGAAACTGTTAGCAAACCAAGAGATCGTGACAGAAATGGCTTTATCATAAAAAGGGCTTTGCGCTCTTTCCGTCCTGCTCCTAATACAGGCAGTAGAAATATGGAGATAGGATCGGTGTGGAGTTTAAAGGGATGACGAATCACCTCCTTAACCTAAGTGCAATCACTCTTGCACTCTAGCATGCACTTTGTAACAAGTGTACACTTCACCAGATAGACGCCATCTCCCGGCACGGCTTCAGCGCGGCAGCACGTGAGAGTGAAACGAAGTGATAAATGGCGTAAACAGGCAAGTGAGTGCATTACAGCTGGTTACATCTTTTCTCTTTATGCTTCTTTTTTTGTTCCCTTGAGATGGTTGGACACACTCCTCACTAATACACTTCTCATACACTGTTTATCTTTTATACCACACCAATCGGAGAGGGTTTAGGCTCCAAAGCCAAAGCCACACGTTTTACATGTATTACTTACTATAGGCACACAGAGACAGATAATCTGATCACTGAGACAAGGAAGCATATGCATCTCATATACACGTACATCCATCTCAGCAATCACACTTATTTATTATATTGAAGGATTTAAAGATATACGAAAAGACTCTTTAGTACTTCAGTGATGCACCCATTAATAAAAACAACTATTCAGCCATAGTACAGAGGGATACAGTGGTGTCCAACCCAGGTTAGTAAGCAATAAAATGTTCATATACAAACACACACACACCCGCACTAAAGAGCACTTCCTCCCATGTGCATATGCTGTTTGAAGACTCAAATCCTCCTCATTACAGCACGTGTATGTGTCTTAGGCCAGGATATCCCACTCTCGCTGTATCACACTGACTGTGCTGCTCATATCTTATGCATGAGGGCACGTCTGCGGACAGCTGCAGAGCAGCCCACAGCCCTGTACACTTTCATATTCTAATGCGTACAACGGAGAAGGGGAAATTGCATTTCTAAAGCCTGTGTACTACAGGGCATTGGGCCCAGTGCAGCCAAATAAACATAAACATGCTCGCTGGTCAAAGCTCCAGTGCCACAGAGCAGAAATAACATACATACAAAATAGTGTGCTAAATAGGACAGCATGGCAGACTTTGAGGAGGATAAAAGCTTGCTGAGGACAGCAATAAAATAACGCAAAGGGGATTTCAGACATATTGAAAGAAGCTTGGAGGGAAAGAGGCACGGGAGGGGATACAAGAAGCAACACGAAACAAAGAGTCTGCACTGACCGCTGTCATTTAACAAACTATACCACAGCTACATCCAATCGTGCGTTCAGATTTCTGTTATTATACACTAGGTTGGTGGACACCTGGCAACACCTGAACATATTAACATCTCAATCCAGATGTATTCTCTATGAACTGTTATAAAGGGTAAATGTTTGCCCAGTGGTTATTATACTGGACTGCTGATCAGAAGATAGTGGGTTCTGGGACTTAGCTGTTCATCTTCACACTGAACTTGGGGCGACACGGTGGTTAGCACGTCCACTTCACGGCAAGAAGGTCCCAGGTTCAATTCCCAGGATCTGGTGTTTCTGAGAGGAATTTGCATGTTCTCTCTGTGCTTGCATAGGTTTCCTCCGGATACTCTGGTTTCCTCTCACAGTCCAAAAACAAACACAGTAGGCTACCTGGCTGCTCCAAATCATCCCTAGGTGTGAGTGTAAATGGTTGTGTGTGTGTTGCCCTGTGTTGGCCTGGCGAGCTGTCTAGGGTGTACCCCGCCCTCACCCAGAGTCTACTGAGACGGCCGCCAGCCTCCCCTCAACCCTAATTAAGATTAAGCGACTCAGAAAATGAATGAATAAATGACACTGAACTATAACTGTAGTGATCTTGTTCACGCTGTCTCCTCTCTGGCCGTCAGTAAAACAGTAAACAATGTCAACAATGTGAGGGAACACACTTTTCTTATGTTTCCATGTAGTATACACTAAAACTTCAGATGAGGTTAAAAAGATGTCATAATGGAGCGCAGGTCACCACTGTCACACACTCTTCTTGTGTTTCTGTGTAGTATATACTAAAACACTCACTCACTTCAGTGATATTCACCTGGCTTTCTGCTAGTAATTGTTAGACATGCATTTGGATTTCAAAAATATTCACACTGCACAGAGAAAACTATTTTTATTGTTACGGTTTAATAAAGTTGCTCTAAAATAGACTGTTTTGTTTACTGTGTACTTGAACTGAATGATCTTATATACTACATACTTCTACGATTTAGCTGATTGCAGGTTACATAAGTATTCTTACCTCTTAAATGAAACAGACCAATCGTGTCATGTTTAACTCGCTCGGAAAATGTACAGTAGCTTTAACATAAATAGCAGATACACACCAGGTATCCTGCAGTGTCAAACTGGGCATCATCTGAACCACAATTACAGAAGTGCGTGTTTAAAACATCTGCAAAAGAGAGTCATGGAGAAGCAGAAGGCAGAAGATGGTGAGAAATCAACAGGTCAATAAACTCGGTGGTGTGGATACTTTTGCAACCCAATACAGACAGATAGACAGACAAATAGTAAGATGGAGAGACAGACAGATAGTATGACAGATAGATAGATAGATAGATAGATAGATAGACAGATAGATAGATAGATAGATAGATAGATAGATAGATAGATAGATGACAGACAGACAGACAGACAGATTGTATGCCAGACAGATACTGTAGATAGATAGATGACAGACAGATAGACGGACAGATAGATAGGTAGATGACAGACAGACAGACAGATAGATAGGTAGATGACAGACAGACAGACAGATAGATAGGTAGATGACAGACAGACAGACAGACAGATAGTATGACAGATAGATAGATAGTTAGATGACAGACAGACAGACAGTATGACACAGATAGATAGATGACAGACAGACAGACAGATTGTATGCCAGACAGATACTGTAGATAGATAGATGTCAGACAGATAGATAGGTAGATGACAGACAGACAGACAGATAGATAGGTAGATAGATAGATGACACAGACAGACAGACAGATAGTATGACAGATAGATAGATAGATAGATAGATAGATAGATAGATAGATAGATAGATAGATAGATGACAGACAGACAGACAGATTGTATGCCAGACAGATACTGTAGACAGATAGATGACAGACAGATAGATAGGTAGATGACAGACAGACAGATAGATAGGTAGATAGATGACACAGATAGACAGACAGACAGTATGCCAGACAGATCAATAGATAGATAGATGAGACAGACAGACAGACAGACAGATAGATAGATGACAGGCAGGCAGATATATATATATATATATATATATATATATATAGACAGAAAGTATAACAGACAGACAGACAGACAGACAGGGCGTTTAAAAGGTTAATTTAAAAGCTTGTGATTTTCTCCTGATTGAAGTAATCAACCGGTTTTTGTAAACTCTTTATAAACCTGACAATCACAGTAACGTCACGAGACTCCGACGGGATCAATGCTCTGAGCTACAGACAGACAAAAACTGTGCATTAGGAAGAAAAGCATTTCCCAAAAACAATGTTATAAAACAACCAAACTCTTTCATTCGCATCATTTCTTTACTACATCTGACAATGAAGGGAGGGGGGCGACGACTTGGTTTATTCCTATGATCCAGAAGGGGGAAAAAGAAAAAAGGAAAAAAGAAACCGAAGCAAAGGATGGAGATTATAATGAATAACTGTATCTCTTTCAGCAGGCTGTGACAGAAAGCTCCTTTTTTGCATTTTCTACAAAAATAGAAAATTGAATCTTCTTAATATTGGAATTGCACAAAACATAAAAATAAGCCTGAATAAATATTACAAGTGGATGGAATTTATATTGGACAAAAAAATATTATCTATCTAGTTTATTTATTAATGGAACTTGGTGGCAGATGCAATAAAAATAATACAGAGATAATGTGATCAGAAATAATGGATCCAATTTATCTTTCAGCAGTAAAAGGCGAGCATGCAAGGAATCAACATTTCCAGGTCTCGCTAAACCAAACCAAAGCCATACACCGTTCTGGATTGGACAGTTGGTGATGCAGACTACATTGTTTATATTAGCAAATTAACAAACAAAAAAAAAAAAACTTTTAGACTCATCGAGATAAACATGATATGTTGGACAATTTTGTGGAATCGTATAAACATCTACATAAATGCTGCTGCACTTCTTTCCTTGCCGTGGTGTATTCATGGTGTATTCATGGCGTAGCAGTGAGCAGCACCACTCTGTTCCTGCATTTCTAAAGAAGGGAACTATATTCCGCCCACGTTACAAAGGTCCATTATTGTAGTATCATATCACAGTTGGAATACAGTGTCAATAAAGGCAGACACAGAGACATTTATTCTCCTAGATAAATCCCTGCAATGGGAAATGTTCTCTCTCTCCACAACACTGAGGTGTGTGCCAAAGTAGAGAGGGGAAGGAAAAAAAAAAAAAAAACAGAGAAAGATCACAGAGTCGTTTATTTAACCTCGTGCGCATTCAGCGCTTAACTGCACCTTATACACAGATATATTAATATGGTATTATGCACAATAACAGTTTTATGGATTTTAAATGGCTATCATTTACCAACACTGCGCAGCTATCACATGGAAGGACAATTTTATAACCCCTAAATGTAAATCTTTCTCTTTTTCACCATCATCTGGTAGGAGGTACAAAACATTAGAGACGTTTTATTGACGCACGAGTCTGACAGATGGATATGAATGAGATCAAACAGAAAAAAATCTTTAACGATGAAAAGATTCCCAACTAAAATCAATGATCAGTTCCGCAGTAGGTTCATGTGGCATTATGGAAATGTATTTAGTGACTCCACAGTGACACACACATAAATACCCTATTATTTTGCACTCTGGGTTACTTTACAATGTTTGGGAAGACACAGAGGGACACGGGAGATGGTGTATGAGGACAAAATTAAAAACCAGATGTAAATGAATAATGAATGATATTGCTTTACATTATGGTATGGTGAGCTGCTCAGGGTGTACCCTGTCTTCACCCAGTGTCGGCTGAGATGGGCACCTGCCTCCCCGGAGTAACAGAAAAGAGTGAAAGTGTTTTACATTGTAGTAGTGTGTACAGCAAACAAACAAACAAACTAATAAATAAATAAAAGTGACCACTTTTCGCTTCATTAAGAAATCCACAGTGGATTAATTAACAAAATGAAAATTACACTACACACATAAGTACACATGTGGATCTGGTTTATATTGCAATAATAAAACAACTTCAATGAGATTCTTTTAGTTTTTTACAGATCGACAGGCAGACAGACTAACTTGCAGTGCCATTTTTTCAAAAAATTCTGCAAAATTATTCTCAATTTACAAAGTTAGGACTCTAAAGAAAACAATAATGTTCATTAGAAGATAATATTATCCACGGAATGAATTCTAAAGCCACTTTAAATTAATGTCACGTAACATTGACGGACGCATCACATCACCTGTGGCTAAAATCAAGGAAGTCGGAAAAGTGTCCACTGAGCATGTCCAGATGTAATAAATATTCATGAGTCTCGGTCTTGGCTTCAGGGTTTTTCTTCACTGACGTGTGAACCAATTTCTATATGAACGTAACATGTAATTGGTTTGACGGACATTTTACTTGTGTTTTATTCATATTGGTAGAACTACCTGTATGGATTTTTAGGACAATTCTTTTATTGAGTGGAACCAATGCTACCTTCTTTCCAGTTTACTAAAACCAAGTACAGATATTTGCCAGTATGTTCATCATACAGATATCAAATATATGGATCTTGACAGTTGTTACGTTCAGAGGCCCATCTCATTAAAAAGGTGATTTTTCTGTGTCAAAATATAACGAATTTAGCAAAAACCACACATTAAACATCCTTTTCACACTCCAAAAAAATGTTTTTTGTAATAAAAACAGTAGTACGAATTTGTATTTTTATACATTATAATATTTATTTGTGAAACCTGTAACTGAACTTGACCAGATATGTCTGACTTCCATTCCGCAAAATCTGCAATTTAAGTATGAAAGAAGTCAAAAAAGAAAGCAGCAGCGCTTTGTAACATACTACAGTTGACTTTACTAATATTTTGATTTACACTTTAAACAGTTATTAAGTTGGTCATACACCTGCATTAAAATTTTGATTTTTAATATTACATGTGTAGGTGGGTTCAAGTGCAAATAAAGAGCCATATACACACACACACACACACACACACATATATATATACAGTAGTGTGCAGTGAAGATTATACACCACCACTTTTTAAAAGGGCTCCTTATAAAAAGAAGTAAAAAATTACTTCTCTATAATTTTTTGCTGAAAATGTATTGAACTATTGTAGTTAAGGAGAACCAAAAAAATCATTCTGACAAGTATATTGAGGTAAAAGTATGGCTAATAAACAAAAACACAGAAATGTTTCAGTATATAGACTATGGCATAGCATGAATGAACTTCGAGCCATATGGAATGGTTTAGCGAGTGAAGAAATTAAAAAGTAAAGTACACTTTTACAACTTAAAATTAAACTTAAAGATAAATCAGAAACCAAGTACTATTCAAGTTTTTATTTCATGTAATATTGGATCATATGTGACCCAGTCTGGCAAAATGAGTCACGGTGACCAAAAATTCAAAATTGAGTTAGCCATACCATTTATAAGAGGAGACTCTAAGCTTTAAAATGGTATGGCTAACTCAATTTTGAATTTTTGGTCACCGTGACTCATTTTGCCAGACTGGGTCACATATATTAGACAACTGTCTTTATATATACACACACAAAACATACTGACTGAAAGTCTACACACACACACACACACACACACACACACACACACATATATATATATATATATATGTACTGCGATGGCCTGGCGAGCTGTCCGGGGTGTACTCTGCCCTCGCACAGAGTCGGCTGAGATGGGCGCCAGCCTCCCCGCGACCCTAATTAGGAATAAGCGGTTCAGAAAATGACATGACATGACATATATATATATGTAAGTCTAAATTAGAAGTTACTAATATCTATATAAACAGATACAGAATGAATTGAAAGAATTCTGTCAGTGAGTATCTCTTTCTCTCAGTGAGTGTGTGTGTGTGTGTGTGTGTGTGTGTGTGTGTGTGTGTGTGTGTGGTTGATTTTTAACTATGTACTGTAGATGTTTCATCATAGAAAACATTTAATGATAACTAGTACATCATCTTCATACAGGCATTTGTCTATATGATCTCTTTTAATAAGGATTTTTGTTGGCAATTTTCAGCATATAATCAGATTATAATTTTTCTCATGCTTTTAACTAATTAGCTCTTCTTACTTTGAGTTGGCATTGTACTGATCCATTTACATATGCTCGATAGGAGAAATCCATTTATACACCTCTGGAAGCAAATAGCAAAAAAAAAAAAAAAGCAAAAAAAAAAAGTGATTTGAATAGAAGCAGGAAAAAATGCTTATGTCACCATACAGCATGAAGTAGACCAGTTGCAGATTGACTGAAACTCTGTGCCAAAGTTTACATCTGTGGGAATTTATCTTGATTATGCTGCAGGATCTCATCTCAGTGAATTATAAATTGGCAAGCTGATCTTAAAGGTAATCTTTTTTCACCATAGTCGATCCATATTATATACAAAAGGATGTAGCCAAATGTTACTGCGCTCTTACCAAACTCTGTAGTGAGCATCGATTTTCATCATCATCATCTTCTTCTTCTTCCGCTGGTGTCGGGTCGTGGGAGCAACATCCTAAGCAGTGAGGTCCAGATGTCCCACTTCACAGCCAGTTCCTCCAGCTCTTCTGGGGGGACACTGAGGTGTTCCCAGACCCCAGGGTCTCTCCCGGTTGGACATGCCCGAAACACCATACCAGAGAGGCGTTCAAGAAGCATTCTTTTTTTTTTTTTTGGTCCAGCATCATAGCAAGCTGAATGGCAGTCTGCTTGCTGTGTTGTGCGGAACAAATTTGCTTTTCCAAGGGGAGGTTTATGGCTATAAGGCTCCTCTTGATAATCTGATTCATTTATTTATTTACTGTTGAATTGTGTTATGGAATCTATATAATCTTGC
>JAQMYF010000007.1:10742596-10764415 GCA_030014195.1 Neosilurus mollespiculum
GATAGATAGATAGATAGATAGATAGATAGATAGATAGATAGATAGATAGATAGATAGATAGATAGATAGATATAAAGGCCCTGTACTATTGGATGTAAGCAATGATCCTTTTCCTAGTGCTGTTAGCTGGGAATTAGAAACAATTTATTAGTAAAGATACTGAAAATGTCCCATCATGTCTACATCTGGCCGGTGATTGTACGTTGAATGTAACCACTTCCAGGCCTTGTCTCACACCTCTGCAGCTCTTAAAAAAGGGGCAGGGCCTCATTTTTCATGCAAACTGTAATTTAGTAAGACTGCCTATTGATTCAGCACGGCTTGTCTCCCAAACAATGCCACTTCAATCAGTGCACTTGGAGGCCGCCCAGCCCGCTGCCAATAGCCGCACGGACTGATTTAAGAGATGGATAAAAAGTAGATACGTCGAATGGTTGCTCTGTGACTAATGGGGCTCCTCTGCTCAAGCTAGGACTATGCATCATGATTTAAGCAAAAGACCCGATGAGAAGATTAGGAAGGGAGGAAGCACGAGGCCATCGGGAATTTCAATACAGGAGGAAGAGAGAAAAGAGTGGAGGGAAGAGAACAGGAATATTGGGAGGAATAAGGAGAGAGTCGTTTAAAATGACTGACACTGTCCAGCTTGAGTTTGATTAATATTACAGGAATATGCTGAACCTTTCTTCTGGTTGTATATGTGTGAATGCATGAGATTAGTGATGAACGGTGAGACCGATAGTAGTGGAGCGATAATAATAGAGGGACACTGTAGACCAGGGGTGTCAAATTCTCACTGCGGGCCACATCTCTGAATTTTTTTTGCTATCGAGGGCCGAATAATTACTGAACATCTATTCACAAAGGGCTACCATGAAATCTGCATAACAAAATGATTAATTTAGGCATTTTTTTTCCCTTTATTCACTTGACAGTGACAAGCTAGTTTGCAATCTTTCCTGAGTCATGAATAACTAACTGTTTACTTAAAACATGAGGCTGCCATCTACTGGATGGATGATGAATTAGCTTTCATGGTAATGACTGATGCAAAGAATGTACAATAATCATATTCTTTGTAACCTCCAGCGGGCCACATAAAATGAGTTGGCGGGCTGAATTTGGCCCACGGGCCTTGAGTTTGACTCCTGTGCTGTAGACACTAGTGTAGCAGTAACAGTGTAGCTGATTTAATCTGCTGCTAAAAAATTATGCTATCTTGCCATACTCTCTCTCTTTCTCTCTCTCTCTCTCTCTCTCTCCACAGTGATGCTAGTCAAGTGTAGGCATCTCTGAGTTCATGTATGTGTAACAGGGTAGATAGCATGGTAAACAAAATGAGCTGCTGCATGGAAAATGTGGTCAGCTAGCTTCACGTTGGAGAAAGCACGTGTTGTCCTTCACCGTCCGCGGTTAGTAGCGGTTCTATAAGCCAGCTGGTGAATGGGAATTGGCAAATAGGGGACAAAAATTTAAAGGAAAAAAAAGACCTGGAGAGACAAATACAGCAAAAATGTTATGTAATAAGGTGTAGAAAAAAGGTATTTGGATATATTATCAAAGCCAGGGAACAACACTGACTCCTTATAAGATTTACTCACTCATTCGTTTGCTGTATTGCATAATCCTACTAGGAGGCTGGTGCGTGTGTCCAGAGACACCGGGCAAAGACGGGTACACACTCTGAACATCTCGCCAAAGCATCGCAGTCCCAACATACACACAATGATTCACAATCACAATCACACATAGGGGTAATTTGGAACAGCCAATTAGAGTACTGTGGAAAGAAACCAGAATACCCTTGAGAAAACCTACGCAAACATGGGAGGAACATGCAAACTCCACACAGAGACGCCCTCGTCCAGCTTGTGACTCTTGGTGTGAGACGGACGTGCTCATTTCTACACCACCGTGCCGCCCTCTTATAGATTTACCCCAAATTAAAATACATTTTCACAATAAAAGCTTTCCATAAAACTGTAAATATGCATCTGAGAAGTAGACAGAAGTTTTTCTGATTTTATATCCCAGTATGATTATCAGTATTATAACCCTATACTAGTCACTGACATTGTCAGGATGGAAAATGGATCCTGGCTTTGATTGAAAAGTCGTTTATTCCCTGTAATTTCCTCGTCTTCCCTTGTCCTTAAGCACAATAAATGAGGCTGCACTTGACGGAGCACCCAAATGAGCCCGGTCAAGTCCCTCGCTCAAGGTTAGTGCAGAGAGCACAGATAAGCAGAGTGGAGAGGAGAGCCAACCCAGTCCCACACACACACACACACACACACAGGTAAAGGGATGAAGGAATAGTTTAATTAAACCTGAGAGAAGGGTTGTTTTAACAAGATAAAAGGGATAAGACATCACATCATCAGAGTGCTGACAGAGAGACACTTCCAGAAAGAGCGAGGGGAAAAAAAGACGTTTCTCTTAATTATTAAATATATGTCTGAACTTCGTGTGCTGCATATCTTTTACTCTTAATCTCATACATGAATTTCAAAATATTTCGTACTTTAAAAAAAAAAAAAGTAAGAAAGAAATTCTGCCTCTTCTTGAACTTTATCCCAATTCTCTGAATCGTGCTGCAGTCGATGAAGACGGCATGCACTGGATGCAGTGCCTAAGTGCTTCAGTGTGCTCGGAGGAGAGCACTAACCACTCGACTCACAGTGCAGTTAGCGCTCACTCTAATGAACCATTACATCACTCCACCAAGGACAGAGAGTGACCCCTACTGTCCAAACCTTTCTCTCAGAGAGTCAGTCAATTTCCCTCACATCTAAACCCATTAATGGCACATCAAATTCACTTAGATCACATGTTCAGGGCTTTTTTTCTTTTATAACATCAGAATGCCACGCAGGAGAGCACTTCTTACAAAGTAGGACATTATATGATAAAAGCAACAGACAAATAGGTTCTGGTGTAACAAAAATGCACCAAATTACAAAAGAAGGTGAGAATTATATTAATTAAGTTTTCTACAAACGGGAAATAAGGAATTTCAATTGGTATGATGGTGCAACACTGCGGTGTAGTGGTTAACACGCTCGCCTCACAGCAAGAAGGCCTGGGTTTGTTTTACGGGCTGAGGCGTTTCTATGTGGAGTTTGCAGTTGTGGAGTTCTCTCCGTGCTTGCATGGGTTTCCTCTGGGTACTCCAGTTTCCCCCACAGTCCATAAACATGCACAGTAGGCTAACACGCTGTTCTAAATCGCCCCTAGGTGTGAGTGTGAATGTGAATGGATGTGTGTTGGCCCTGCAATGGTTTGGCGAGCTGTTCACAGTTACCTCGCCTTCGTCCAGAGTCGGCTGAGATGGGCGCCAGCCTCGCCGCGACCCTAATTAGGATTAAGCGGTCCAGAAAATGAATGAATGAATGAATGAATGAAGAAAATGAATGAATGAATAATGGCGCAGAACAAAATAAGTTAACATGAAATAGTGAGTCAAATTAAATGATAAATATATTATAAATAAAGTGAGATTCAATTAACAATAACGATTTAAAACTCATCACAAGAATCTTTCTCGCGATATCACCTCACACATTTCAATCTAAATCTTCAGTCTCGTGGTTGAATCAGATTTTACTTTTATTTAAAATCATGCCAAATTTAAGATACAGTGTCCAGTGCTGTCTCTACAGTTGTCTGTGTTAGCCGTGAGTTTGCAGCATTGTTTTGGCTGCGTCTCTGATCGGTGGGAGCTGTTATAGGGCATGTGTGTTTGCAGCACCATTAAAATGAAAAAGTAGCTCTTATGCCGAAGCTGCTGAAATGCCATTAGGAAATGGAGACAGATGCAGAGATGGACACTAAATCAGACAGAGACTAATCTACAGTCCACAGCATTCAGAAAGACTTTCTTTTGCTTTTCTCCCTTTTACACACACACACACACACACACACACACACACACACATGCACAGGGTGCAGAGAAATGGATGAAATATTTTGTAAAAGTATAAGAATTTGGAGCAGTTTGATAAATAACGGGATGTAAGTTAGAAACGCAGAGCAGTGTAAAGCACCGAGAGACTGTGGAGAACCTGCGGGGTTAACACAGAAAGTAAAGTTTACCAGTCGGAAAGGCAGCATATAAAGGGATATTGATACAAGAGTGCATGGCGTAATTGAAAGCGCTGTACAGAATAGATAGCTGGATTCTCACTAAACGTGTTCACATGTTCCTGGTGTACCACAGCTTCATATACAGCAATAGACCTGTGTAACCTTGTAAACCTGATCAATGCTTATTTTAAATCCCATTGATTAACAGTTGTAATTATTGATTACATCATGCAACTTAGACAAAGCTGACGTGTCTGGTAGAACACACTCAGGTGTGGGCAATGCTGCACACACACACACACACACACACACACAGATGTATGTCCTTCCCCATGTAACTTGCTAATCCCAACTGTGTTCATTTCATGTAACTGCACTCTGGCCTTGCTCAGCCATGGGTCCTCCAGTCCCGATGTCACCCTCCTATGTGAAGACCCAGGCCTTCCAATGCTCAACACTCCAGTAATATTCAATTACCGTATGCACCACATTTCCTTCCAGTTCACAATTGATTTCTTTTAAAACGCTAGGCATCCTTCACTCGTGACGCGCCGCCTTGTTCCCGTGGTTCGGAAACATCCCAGTTAAATTACAATGCCATCTGCTTTCCGCCGCTGTGCCTGTTCCGCTCCTCCTCCTCCCCAGCCCAATCCTGTCATAATGAATATGCACTATCTCTCTCTGCCATCAAGCGCCTCGCCCTCCCATTTAATCTCATCTTAATCTCTCCCCATTGTAATTTCAAATTGTTTTGTGTTTTACGGCAAATTGAGGCGAGCGGGCCACCCGCATGGAGGCCGCGCGGCGCTCCGGCAGAGAATGTTTTCATTTCCATTCACTGCTCCCTTAAAAAAAAAAAAAAAAGGCACTTTTATTATTAACATGCTTATATAAATAAAAGAAACACACAGAGAGAATATTGCTGTTTTGCCGGGGGGTTGGGTGACGAGAAGCGGAGACAACGTGGCAAAAACCTTTCTACATGGCGATACAAAGGGAGAGGGGTACGAAAATATAAAACGCAAGTTAGTCAGAAAGTTCAGACCACGGGATATGCTGGGGTGGGAGGAACGCTGATAGGATATCGGCTGATTAAGTACACTTAGTGTTAAAGTACAATAATATTCCAGATGTTAATAGCACTGGCTGTTGTTGTTTTTTTTTTTTTTGTTTTTTTAAGTATTGACTCACCAGTGCTTTAATAAAGTTTTTTTTAACAATCACATCCTTTATTAGAGCTGGAGAGAGTCGATACTGAGAGCAGTAATAGGGGATTAGTGGCAAAGTCAAAAGGTAAAGACGTTAACAAAGCTGTGGGGAAATGTGGAGCTGGTAAAGGTTCACTGTACAGAGTATAGCGTTTATTTACTAGCTTAATATCATATACAGAAACCCCCAAACATGCCGACGCATGAGACCGCTAGTGAAGTGGTCTGAAATGAGAACATTTGTTTTGGATAAAAAGCCTATTTCTAGTCAATTAGGAGCTGAAGTGAATTATATTCTTCCTGGTCGCGAAGCAGGTGAATAATGTAGCTCAATGCTACGCAAATTGATAATCATCGCAATGATGTCTGCTTCTTTGTACAGGGAGGTGCAGATGGAATTCTAAGATGAGAGCAGAAAGAGGAGGCGAGCGTGAGAAGGAGGGAGAGACAGCAAGCCTGAGTGGGAGTGTGTTTGGTGTTTATCATGCAGTCCATAGTCCTTGTGCCCTACCGTTGACAGTCTCTCTTGACAAAAGCCATCGTGCTTGAGCCACCAGTATCGAGTCCAGCTGAGGACAAATTTCAAGATGAACCAGAAATCAATTTGCCATCAAATTTTCATGCCTGTCCCACCCTCTCTGTGGCATTTTAATTACTGCCACCCTGGACCGGGGGTGCAGGAGATATTGACACTTAGCACTTTACAATAAACTTTATTGGCAAGCTCTGCTTGATTGCTGTACTAAGGTAGAATAACAAGGGAGATGGGTGGAGGTGTCTTAGCGCTTGTATGTGAGCACGTGTCGATGTAATTCGTTCACGTGGCTTGCAGACAAAGAACACAGTATAAAATGATCATCTTGCATTCAGGAGCTCATGGCCGTACTTGACTCTATTGAAGCAGAAGACAGGAATAAAATGTGCGTTAATGAAAAGGAAGCTGATAGCCGCGTGGACTGATACTTAAACCCACACCAACACGAAGCACAGCCTATTCCCATTATCCTTAATTCCTAACGGCTTCACATTTGTCTTGTGTTGCCTAAACCTCATTCCTACACATAATAAAAAGGATCTGATGACAAAAAGCAGCTGATGGAAACTCGGACATCCCCCTAACTGAAGCTTAGCCCCTGAGCTCATAAGACAGATTCAGGAATACAACAATTCTCCAGGAGAAACTGACATGGATGGATTGAACATGAAAGACGTGAGCGATGGACAGACAGAGTGATGCTGCAAAGAAGAGATAGATTTCCTGCCATTAGTGATCTATGCGCAATCATCTATCTATTTTTGGCTGCACCGTTAATAGCTATTGGGGGCAATTAAGATCTTTACTGTTCTAAATTGCACTGATGAGACTGTGGATTGAAGCCATTATTCCTCCATTGTGTGCAGGTGAAAAATCATTTCATATTTTAAAACAAAGAGCGAGTGGATTTCAGGTTCCTAATCCTTATGGTGCTGGCGAGGCCTTTGCATATGCATGTATAAGACAATAGTGTATATATAAATCTCATCAGTTTCATTAAAGAACAAAGCTGAACAATCAGTAGAACTTTGTACTGTTGTGCAGTGAAAGAGAGACACCTTTCTCATCTGCGTGCACTCCACAAACATTTAGAAGAAATGTTATAAAATAATAATACCTTCAATATAGTTAAAGTTATTACGTTAGCTTGACTACACTGATCAGCAAGTGCTAAAGCTACAGGCTATATGTAAAGCTCTGCGAGTGGGATGTCCTGGGGTGGAAGCATCACAGAGTGTGTGGGTCAATCAGTCGGTGATGATGTCATGATCGTGACAAAGAGATAGAAGGACATGGAAAAAAATAAAAACACTGTAAAGTGGTCTATCCCAATATATGGGCCATTCCACAACAACCACTAAACATTGAATTCAAAGTTTCATTTGCCTTTGTGTTTAAAACAGTGTCAATCCTCCTAGCTTTACTGTGGGCCAAGTTTCTATAAATAATACACATTAGGTTTTTACAGGCTTTTTAGAGAACGTGCTACAGTTCTGTCTCTTCAAATAAAGTCCCACACACTAACATTTATTTTAATTATCACAGTTTATCTACATTATGAAAGTGCATCATAAAAAAATTTAAGATACAATTGTTTGGAAATGCCAGTACTGCAAATACTGAAGGCTTTAACGGACAAGTATTTATTAATAATTAGTTTAGAAATCACACCGCCCAATGGAAAGTATAAAACTACTCCCAGTAGGTTAGTGGAAGTAACCAGAACAAATCCACCAAAGTGAATTCCAATGAGAGATTTCATTTTCTTCGTTTCTAACATCAGCCTCTAATGGTGGAATACATGAATTCAGCCCCATTGTGAAATGATGATGTTGCAGCTGACAAATTTCCAGCATTGTGCTTGAATGTGAACATTTGGAAAGAAGAACAGGCCTTGCACTGTGACATAACCCAAAAACAGCAATGAGGGGTCTGGGACGTCCCCCGTGACACACCAACAAAAAGTCGAGCATGTCAGAATTTCTTGTCTTTTTTTGCCTATTTTGACAATTCATCAGCAATGTGTTCCTTAATGTTTCTTCTACAGCCATGACTGACAGTTTCTTGACCCTCCTCTGCAACAACATCCAAAGATGTGAACTATGATTGAAGCGGGTCAAACATACAGTGTTGCCTCATGACCGCAACATGATATTCACAGTACTACGATTGCTTAATCTGACATGGTGATGATTATGAAAGGGACAAAAATATTCTGTAGTCACACTGTGGCATAAACTAACATGCTGAAACAATTAAACTTGAAAATATCATGTGTATATTTTCACAAATTATGTGCACCATACACATAATCCCTAATTCAGCATTTCAACAATATTTAAACCTTTAATATTACTATTATTATAATGATTATCATTACTATTATTATAACTATTATTATTATTATCATTGTTACTATGAATATTACTATTATTAACATTATTTTCATCGTCATCATTATCATCATTATTACTATTATAATTTTTATTATAATTAATATTATCATCATCATCATCACTATTGCCATTATTATTATTATTAATATTAATATAATTATTATTATTATTATTGTTATTATTATAATTATTATTGTTGTTGTTATTGTTTTTATTTTTGAGGGTGGTGGTATTGCTGTTATTTAATTATGTATTTGAATAAGGACACAGAAAGCTATATAAGTGAAAAAGTGAAGGGATTTCAAGGCAATGTTTGAATGTGAAATTCAAAAGGGGGGGGGGAGCATATGCTCCAATTAATTCCTGAACAATGGCATCTCCAAAAACCTAGAGGGCAAATTCATTCTCACTCTGATAGAATAAAAGAGCTCCCTTTACATCTCCTGCAAAATTACCAGTCAAAGTGCAAAATCAATTTGGCAAAGGAGAGACAAATAGAAAAGAACGAAGCCCAATCAAGATTGTGTTCAACTTCCGGTTGGGGCTGTGAAGCCCGTGGCTGAAGTGTAAAACTATTCCATACCCCACAATATTCCCTGGGTCATGTATTGCACTGCACGATCTCCTTTTCTGTGGAATAACGATACAACCAGTACAGTGAGTCACTGAAGACTACAGACCTCCGATGTGCTTAATTTTTTCAAATAAAGAAAGGCACTTTTTTGTGTCTATAACGAATAGCAGCTCATACATTACAATAATTATACAGGCTGTTTGAAGAAAAGCATAATTTCAGCAAAAAACACTCATCCAACTGAGTGCTACGTCTGTTCATTTAGTGCAGGGCTGCAGGAGAAAATGTACTTAAATACTATAGCTGAGGCAGCAATGAACTTGATTTATAGACACATCATATGTCATGAATGAAAATAGTTAAGGATGAAGAATTGCCTCGTGGTTCCAAACCTTTTTAAAACACCTTGTACACTGTAACTTTTCTTTCTTAAACTGATTTTTTTTTTTTCTTTATTATTAAATCTGTCCATAACAGAATATTGTTTCTTCCAAATAAACCTGGCACAAAACGGAGAATGGGGTAATATTTTACCTCACAAGCTCGGCGTATTATTTGTAATGGAAGGTCATGAGAGAGCTACAGTTGAGCCATAATGCCCCCTACTGGTAAATATTGACACTCTGTTTATGAAAAGTGGACATGGGTACAGTTTCAGACTGACTTACAAATAAACATGAGGATTCATTAAAAAAAATCTGTGCAAACTATTAACATGTGAGGAGGAGAAATGTAAACATAAAAACAAAAAGTGAACAAAAAGAAACAGGTGCAAGCACTAGGGGAATACGGGACGTGCCCGAGTACATGTGCATCAAGCACATAAGGCTAACTTTCCATCAGAGATATGACAAAAGGCAATGATTATCAACTATCTAACACACACTCACAGACACACACACACACACACACATATATATATATATATATATATATATATATATATAGTGTTTTCCTCATTAGCCTGACACACAAGCACACAAAGGATCCCTGGCTGTAGTCTGGCATGTACAGAGGAGGCAGAGCAAACAGGACACAGGCATTCCCACTACTGCACTACTCCCTCTAACCCATAGGAGCCTTCACCTTGAGAAAGCAGTGACCTCTGAACAGCTCCAGAGCTATTAAATTAAAGAGAAGGAGTTTTAGAAAGGTCACTCACCTCGTCTGAGATCTGTAATAACCTCCAGTGCCAAAGGTGAGCTAATCAAAACTCATACTCTTGTATAATTTCTCGCTCTCTCTCTCTCTCTCTCTCTCGCTCGCTCTCTCTCTTTCTCATCACTTTCACATCTTTAAATAGCTGAAGTGAAACTCAACCAGGCTTATTAACTGTATGAACCCCACAATGTGAACGGATCCCGCATCAAAGAATATCTAGCCTCTTTTTTCCCTCTTTTTATTTGAACAAGTTTTCTACAAAAAGAAAAGAAAAAAACAACTTCACCAAAAATACTTTTGATTTTCTTGACAAAGAAGTGTTGTACAGTAGGAGGGACCATGAGCTTTGAAAAGTAGTAGTTCTTAGCACCACATATAAGAACTCATAATTAAAAATAAACCCTTCCAATGGACTTAATTGTTTTAATGTGAAATAAGTACAAAAAAAACCATTCCACTACATTTCCCCTAACTAAACTCTCTGAGGATTTTATACACCACAGTTAAAGTCTTGTATCTCTAAGTAAACATGTATTTTCTAACCCAATATAAAAGTGAAAAAACATAAACATTTCTTTTCCTCTCCTCGTAACTGAAGCAAACTACCAACACAATATTAATGATGACACTGCCACCGATCAGTGATTACTGAACTGCAGAAGCACTGTGTAAAGCTCTGTGGGTGGGATGTCCCAGAGCAGTAGCGACCATTTCCGTGACATCACCACGGAGAGTGTAGGTCACGTGACAAACTGACAGGACATCATGACAGAAAGAAGGATGTTGCTCACTCACTAACTTGTGGACACTGTGAGTATTGAAGTAAGTGAGAACTGATACATCAGGAACCATGTTTGTTTTGTTGGTGAGAATAAAGTCTCATCAGGTTTCAGAACGAACGGTTTGTCCATTCTCTAGATTCCTTTTTCTTGAAGAAGGTGCTCATTATCTTGAAGCTGCTCCTTGCCACGAATTCAAGGAGACGGTCTCCTCAATCATTTCTGGTGCCTATCCCAAATTTTCCAAGCACTGTCTCATCAACTGCTCCTTGCTGGTCGACTTTTGCATTGAAGTCTATTATAATAAATGTGTGGTTCGCATTTTGTTTGACAAGTAGATTTTCAATTTCCTCGTAGATGCTATCCACTTTGTCATCAGAATGACTTGAAGTCGGTGGTATACTTGAAGAATCCTGAGAATTGGTCTCTTAAATGTCTTTACCACAATTCGCGCAACTCAAGAAAGTCAAAAGGCTTATTTAAATTGAGGTTACATTCCAATTTCTTATTTTTATTTTTTCAAATAAATCAGGTAAGAAACCAGGCCCACTTTAATGCAGAGGCTTTCCTGGGCATCAGCCTTGAGGCCTATGAATATAAGAAGCCTGTAATGAGCCAATAAAAAAATGACATTATTTTGTAATTTGTGGAATTACCTGTCAATCACTTGATGTTCATTTTTTGAGCTTGTTGCTTCATTAAATTTAAAGACAGAGCACACGTGGGAACCCCAGCATGACACATTAGCCAATCAGAATGCAGAGAATTTTTTTCACCTAGCTTATTTAAAATTTGACAAAGAACTCGGCTTGGTAGTCCAATATGTTATTAAAGAAGAAAGTTGAGTGGCACACATAAGCATTAACTATTTACGGCAGAATGAGAATAATATAAGGAAATTGCTTCAAAAAGTTATAATAATAATAATAATGATTCCAAAGCGAACAGGTTTTTTCAAATCTGTGAATGAAGGCTCATTAAGCTGAGCAGTGATAAATAGTGAAGAGGATGAGCAGACAGAAGCGTGCGGTGGCGTGGTGGGGGTTGCACGGAGTGGAGCCAATCAGAGGAGAGATCAGAGAAGCCTTACCTGAAAGGGGAGAGGACCAGGTGCAGGCTGATTGAGCCAAACGGGAGCATATAAGTGGATGAGAAAGGTCAGTGGGAATGTGCAAGCACCAGACGGTAGGATGAAAGGACCCCTATGACACTGACCTGGGTCTCTGCTGTGCACTGTTTTAGTGAGAATACTGATATTAGTCTGTTAATATTATAAATGTTGATGTCATCTGATACATGCTGCTTAGGCCAGAAATTCTACAAGGGAGCGGCTGGGGGTGTGATGATGTCAAAAATGGGACATTGTGACAAAAAGAGAAGCAAAGGGATAGAAAGACATAGGGACAGAGGGATCAAGGGACATGGCAAGTCTGGCCCCAGGTAGAGAATTACTAAGTGGTATGCTCATTATATCAGACATCCCATAATAAAAGAAAGAACCTGATGCAGTGATGGATGTGAAGAGGAGAGAGTGTAAGATTTCTTTGCACGCAGTTGAACATGACAAACAGCGGACAGACACATCGTATTCAAACACATTCTCCAAGTGGAAGGGTGACTGATTAGTAGTCACATCCCAAAATAATTATTCATGTCCGAAGACCTGAACTGCTAACTGTAGCGATTATAGAGAGTGAGTTTAATAAAAGTATTTTAATGTACATTTTTATTTCTGTAAAACATAACTGAAATATTACAACAGAACCACATTAATATTTATTTTCATAGCAACAAAGTGGCATTAAACGATGGTTTACTTTTATAATTAGGAAAGTAGTTCTGGCTGTAATGTGAACAGTAGGTTTATATTAAAGCTATGATTCTCAGTTGTTTTTTTTTTTTCCATTTTCAATACCACTGGAAACAGTTAAGCATCTCGTGCAGCCACAGAGTTCCAGATAAGATGAAAGATTTTTTTCCAAATCTACACGTTCTAGGAGAGGGTGAAGCCACTGCATTCTTACACCACCATCGTCATCACTATTAACTGCTCGAGAAATCCAAGACTGATAATAAACTAATTTTAAAATGTGTTGTTTAATGAAATAAAACATATCACTGAAGCGGTGGTGATTTCATTAGGAGATATTTATTGAAGATTTTCCTGTGAGGGCATGAATGTTTATCGCAGCGAGAGCCCAACGTAAGCGGGAAAAAGAACTAACTTGACTCTCATTCCACAACATTACTTCAACTAAAGCCATTTAATTTTTATTACTTGTTTGGCAGATTTCTATTATGTAAACCCAAGACAAGAGACAGGAGGGAAAAAAATCATTTTAAGAACAAGTATTTATTTTTTCTTTAACAACACAACAGAACAAGAATACATGAAAAGGCAAAATAGAAATATTTTTATTTTGCCCTTTTCTTGTATTCTTATAGAAGCCCGAACTAGTGGTTTGATTTAAACATTTAATCATTTTAATACAGCAGTCTGTCCTGAGCTGATGGGATACATGTGGTACTTTTCATACTATGTATATTGTGTTGAAACTCCTGCTTTAAACGGACCAGTGACACATACTGTCACAACGTTTTTCCATAACATTCAAAAAAGAAGGTTGCATTAAAAATACTTTCATACACCTCCCCTTTCACCTTGTCTCTGAGGGTGGGATTAAATGTGACTGGACCAACAGGTAGCTACTGATGCTGCTACCATCAGCTCAGGATGGAGAATGTCTACATGTAGAATAAAATCTGAAGTCTCTATTTTCAAAAATGAAAACAAATAAAAAAATTTTAAAAAACCTGTATTGACCTGTTCTGTCAAACATGTCAATAGTATCACTTCGGAGAGCCTCGTGTTTGTTTGCACGCGTACGCACTGTGTAGACTATGTGGATTCCAAACAGCGGCTGACTGCCCGAGGCAACACGTCCGACAGACAAGTATGCATGCGCAGACGTACATGATGAAGTTACAATAGCTGTCGTGAGAGGGTAACAAAAAGAGTGCAAAAAAAGTTCGTTTTAAAATTCATTGCGTAGTCAGCAAGTTAAGATTAATAATTAAAAAATAATAATACATTTAAAAAAGACTTTTTTTCCAACTTTAGGAAAATGTAGTCATTTTTGTGGTTTTTAGAAATCACGCATATTTTAGAAACCATGCATATTAACATCGGCGTAGCCGCCAAACAAAAATATTTGATGTTTCATACATTAATGAATTGAACATTGTCAAACGTTGGCTGCTTTTTTGTTGTATGAACATGAAATCACTTCCGGAAGTAGTGGTACATCACTAGCACGTCATGCCGCATCACACACCAGTGGTCTATCAAACACGGGAAGCCTGTCAAGCCTGTCGATTACAGCAAGAGTCATGTGTTGGTTTGGTAATCAGGTGTCCACATTTTTTCAGTCAAACGTTTTATGCTATTTTTCTGCGTAGTAGCAAGCACATGCAGCTGCTTCACACACGTTGCAGTTTCCCTTTTCTCTTCTCTGTCTTCTCTTCATTAATTTCAAGTAAGTCACCAGTAACACAGAAAACACAGATAAACACAATAAATCTAACACAGTTCCAGTTTCAGTAGTTTGGATGCACCAGTTTTATTAGTGATCTTGGAACCAATTCTGCTGTTTCAGATGCTGTCAGAGACGAATCTGAGTCTATGAATTGGTGTGTGCGCGAGTGTGTGTGTGTGTGTAACTGGTGCAGTAAGGCTGAGACCAGGTATGAATGCAGCTAATCAGGTGTAAGTGTAATATCTAATCAATTCATGAATACATTAGAGCAGTCTAATGGCCCAGGTGGAGAGGCCCAGCACAAGATGCATTGCATAGATGATGGAGCAGAACATGGAAAAGCTACACAATCAATAGCATATAGAGTAAGTAAACTCGAGGGGGATCGCAAACAGCAATGAGCTGGCTTGAATTTATTGAGCCGCACTATTGGAAGCTGAAAATATTTGCACTTTTGCATTCCGAGTATGTAATTGCTCTTCCTTTGATACGGTAATGATGTAATGTTAGATTGTTACGATCGACTGAATACTGAAAGGGCAACCAGTTACAAACATTTGCATGCATCCATTCATCATCGGTGTGCATTAAAAAAAAGTATATTTGAATATGTAAAAATGCTAACAATGCATTTGTGACACGTAAGCAGCGTTAAGCATACTAGCTTTGCTTTTTTGTTTGTAGAAGTGTGAGCGCTTGAAGGGTGAGACTGTCAGCTCAGTGAATCATGTGAAGGTAACAACAGACACCATTCAGAGCACTCTCAGTTATACAGAACTGGGTATGTTTATCTCTCAGGCATACTTCAGCTTTTTCCAATGATCTTAGATCTTCAAACTCAGTACAGATATCAGAGCTTTTAAATACACGGCGACGTGCTGCTGCTGCTGAACCTCTTTAAAGATGATGTGTGCTGGTAAAAGCTGCTTGGAGAGCACGTGTGCGTTATCGATGTTTCAGTGCTTTTGTAATTCGTTCTTCGTAATTAGCAATATTAGTGCCACTATTGTAGTCCTAGTGCTTTCCTGGACTAAGAGTGGTTATATTATTATTGTTTAGGCTGAGGAGTGACCTGTTCTTGCACTAAGACGGCTTAAATATTTAACAGCTGGCTATTGAGGGAGGGACTGGACAGACACTACACACAATGTCTTTACTCAATTACTCAGATTGTTTAACTTAACCATAGACAGAAATATAAAAGGAGAAAGAACATGACACTTAAACATCAGGCATTTGAGTGAGCATCTATGTGTGTGTGCTGGTGTGTGTGTGTGTGTGTGTGGCACAAGAAGAGTGTGTATAAGTATGTGAAAAGGGGTCAGAGGTTAATCCCTATTGATTCAGCTCAGGTCTGCATACAGCGCCTCTGGGAGATGGCCACTTCAGTCGGCAATCGGCTAGCACAAATACACAATAAATCTTACTGTCCACAGCCTCTGATCACTAGCGCAGTCGTTAAAAAGAATCACAGAAAGTCTGCTTCCTAAAAGCTAACGGCTAATTCCACAAAGTACAGCCGGTCTTAAGAAACAAGTGTAAAGGTCCTGAAAACGACTTTGCGCTGGCACGTGCTGTCAGTGTGCTGCAGTCAAGGCCTGCAAAAAAAAAAAACTATCTGCACACTAAATCAGTCATATATAAATATAATTATGTAAATTAACTTTATATATTTGTATTGTGAAATGCAATGTATCTGTGATCATGTATATCTACATAAATATGTAAATAAATTTAGAAAAATCAATTCATGTTGTTGTGAGCCAAGTAATGTGTTGTAATTGTTATTGATTGGGAATTTAAATTGTAATTAAAAATTACAAATATTTCGGATTTGTAATTCAAATGCAATTGATATCTCATATTTGAGTCTGTAATTGACCCCAACCCGACTTTGTATACACAAAGCAGCAAAAACAACAATTTTGAAGGTGCCTGTTAGTTAAGGACGTATATAAAATATACATGAAATACAGTGCTTTCTCTTGAAAATAAAATGGTATCAGCCAAACCATTTGCTTACTACTGAACACTATTTTCAGTAAACCGTGCACTGGGCACCATGAGAAAAAGAACAAATATAGCTTGCATGCCATCTGGTTACAAGAGGGCAGAACTATCATTAATCAAGATGGCGACCAACAACACAGACATGGATGATGTGAGCAGTGAAAAATGTTGTTTGCTGTTTGTGACAAATGTGGTTTGTTTGCTAAGGTAAAATAAAGATGATTCCTCAGGTCACACAAATTTCTGTCAATTGTATTGACAAAAAGGACAAGATGTAAAACAGGTGATTAAGAGATACTAAGCTCATAAGCCAGGGTGGGTTTTATTTTTCGGCCAATATTTTTGGAGAAAGTGCACATACCTGCTCATGTTTAGCTGGCTTCAAGGAAAACATTTTAAACCACTGCAGAAAAAAATGCTGTCGTGATCATACAGCTTTAGCTAGTACAGTTTAGTATCCTACTTTAACCCACCCTGGCTCCAATCAGCCACTTAGTAAATGTGCTGTTAATGCATCTTTATTTATTTGTCCCAGTGACCACATGCTCACACCTACATGAAAAGTAAACCAACTAAACATGCAACATCTTTTTGTTGTTGCATATTGTGGGATCCACGTCATAGTCACAACACCTTTAATTCCCTGTGAATATTTCTGACCAAGTTCTAAATAATAAAAAAAACATAAAATCCCCCCAAAAAAGAATACTTTATATCATTTTTACATTTGTACCCATTAGGACATGTCAGGGCAGCGTGGTTTCTCGGTGGGTAGTACGGCCACCTCACAGCAAGAAGGTTCAAGTCCTGGGCTCGGGCGTTTCTGTGTGGAGTTTGCATGTTCTCCCTGTGCTTAAGTGGGTTTTCTCTGGGCACTCCGGTTTCCTCCCAGAGTGACTGAGTACATGTTTTCTGATCATTGTGAATAATGGATTTGTATTTGGTTGCATCTCTAATGTGCAACTCAAACCAAAATCTGCACAGTGTAAACCCCAATTTCCCCAAAACCCACAGCAACAACTAATCAATGGCTCACAATCAGGACATCAATCTCACATAATATCATTGGCTTAATTTTGTCAGACAATATTTATTTAACAAATATTCACCCTCATTATATATTAATTGTGGGTTGTTTTTTTTTTTTTTGGATATGTATTTAATAAACAATTTGGGTGAAGGCGACAGGGTCGTAGGGGGTCATGACCTTTTGTTTTGTCTGAGCCTGTCTGGAGAGATCCCAGACAATCATTACAAATGAAATGAGGCTACGGAAGACCCCCCCCCCCCCCACACACACACACACCGAGAGAGAGAGAATGTGAAATACCCTTTCCCTCATATCCACCACATACAACGGCCAATTAGAAAAATGAATAGCACTATTCATACAGACGGTTATAACTTGCTGGATGATCAATGAGAAATATATACAGCAGCATTTGTGATGAAACTGTGTAAGCATTTCGAGCAAAATGTGTCTCCTCGCTATAGCTGGGGAAAATAATATAATAATATTTTCCAAATCAATAATAATTCCCTCCATTTTCCTCTCAATCTTTTCATCTCTCTCTGCCACAGCCTTTCTCTCATTCTCCATCTTCACTCTGTTCATTCTATCTCTCATTCTGTCTCCCTCTCTCTCTATCTCTCTCTCTCTCTAATCCGATCATGCAGGGAATAAGTGTATGCACCATGAACACATTTAATTTTCCCAGTTGGTTTTCAGCAGGCCCAGAGGTGAGCTTTAATAAGGATCAATGGCACTTTATCTAGGACAGGACCCACTTCACAGCATGCAAATTAAACACCAACACTTACAAGAAAAAAAGAGAAAGAAATGGATTTAATTAAAAAAATGTAGAACCACAGGCTCTGGGAATTCAATTAAAGGATTTATGCAAAGGTTGGCTAGCTTTTTGTGTTGCAGTACTGCTTGTATAATGAGCTTTTCATATTAAAAATCAATAGGTAATCTAGGGTGGAAGATCGCCTGCTTACATACAGTTTTGAAATCAATTTGAAAAATAGTCCATCATTGCAGTGTCACAACGATCAAGAGTTGGACAGCTAGTCTTTTTTTTTTTTTTTCTTTTTTTTTTTTGGGTGGGGGTTTGAATCACATCAAGCCTGCTCTGCTGTACAGAAAAAGCTAGAAGAATGATTGGCTGAGGCTTGGGAAGGGGCAGGAACACAATGGAGTTATGGAAATCGTCTCTACAAGGCACTAAATGGTATTCTGATATTTATGCTACTTATGGATATAATTGTACGCAGTATCCTGATATACTGGATAATTTGTGCTACGTTTTTGTTTAAAGTGAAACAAGAAGCATTATAGATGCAGAAAAGGAGTGCAATGGAACCAGAAAGAAAATTAGCATATATTTTGCTTTGGCTTTTTGGAGCTGATGATAGTTCTGGAAGGTAAAGAAATAAATAGAGAGAATCTGTAAAACAGGGTCTGTATGTTTCCTTGAACATGTTTATATTATTTGGTAACCGACCAGTTAGCCCCTGAAATGATATTAAACCAACTTAGCCTTGTATTTTGTTTTTGCTTAGGTAGTTAATGCCAGGGGAGGCACGGTGGCATGGTGGTTAGCACGGCTGCCTCACAGCAAGAAGGTCCTAGGTTTGAGTCCCGAGCTTAAGTGTTTCCGTGTGGAGTTTTCATGTTCTCCTCGTGCTTGCGTAGGTGTCCTCCGGGTACTCCGGTTTCCTCTCACAGTCCAAAGACATGCAGAGCAGGATAATTAGCTGTTCCATATTGTCCCTAGGTGTGAGTGTGAATGGTTGTGTGTGTGTGTTGCCCTGCGATGGTCAAGTGAACTGTTCAGGGTGTACCCGCCTTCTCCCAGTGTCAGTTGAGACAGACACCAGCCTTCCCACGACCCTAGTAGGATTGAATGGTTTGGCAAATGAGACAGTAGTTAATGCCAGCTAATGTCACCAATGGAGCTGTTTTCAAAATTTATTTCAAGTCAATGGCTACAGAGAAGCATTCATCATCATTATTATTATTATGGGGTAGTGGTGGTCTGGTGGTAAGGTGCTGGATTACTGATCCCAAGGTCAGGGGTTCAAGCCCCACTATCGACTATCTCACTGCTGTCCCCCCAGTGCAGCTAACTGGGTTATCAAATGCCGGCCATGTCTCTCACTGTCTTTGGTGAGAGGCATGTAAAAGAACCATTGCTGATTTTCGTCAAGAGTACATGAGAAAAATGACATGACTATCATTATTATCATTATTATTATTATTACTATTATTACTGACTTATTTTCTAATTATTAAACTAACACTATTTATCCCAATATATAGTATTGGACAGTGGTGGCACAGTGCTTAAGGCTCTGGTCTTACTGATCCAAAGGTCAAGGGTTCAAGTATATCCAAGCTCCCACTGGTGGGCCTGTGAGTGGGGCCTTTAACCCTCAACTGCTCAGTTGTACAAAATGTTTTATCATCATTATATTATATTATACAAATTATATACCATGCTCTGAAAATAATGTTAAGAGACTAAAGAACATGACAGCTCATGCAGACTCTCTGTAAGGTTCCAGATGCAGGCAAACCGGGGAAGCCTGTACACACCTGCAACCAGTTTGAGCTCATCAGACAGCCATCATAATCGCATGCTGCTTTTAACACGGACCGCTCGTTCATGAACGTCAGTGTTGCTCTTTTGCTCACTGCACTCCAGAGCTGGACCTGGATTTGATTTATTTTTTTCTGGTGTTTTGTTCTTTTTTTTCCCCATATGCTGTTTTTCGCTGCTTACTCCAGTTTGGGGCTAATAAAGCCCTGATTTTTTTTCCCCCTCATAACCTGGTGTCTGCTCCCCCATCTCCCTCCACAGCCAACAGTAAGAGTGTAATATAAGATTATAGATTAATTAATTAATTAATTAATTAAGTACCTACTTCTACGTATTACACTACATTTTACAGACCCTCGTTGATGCATTCATGAAGCTAAAATACCTGCAAACAAAAAATTATATTCCTGCTAATCTGTGATACTCATGATATTCTATTGGCTGATCATACGAATCTTCATACCGCAATCCGACAATTTATAAACAAATTGACCAGCCCTAGTTTCAGTAACACTACGGGGATAACGATAGCACACTAATAGCAGCATATTATTAAACCCTCATAAGACATGTGGGACTTGGAGAAGATGAATTCATACAGCGTGGAGACGGACGAAATGGAGACGAGTACTACTGACGTTACAACATGACTACTAAAACTTCATTCCCTTCAAACAATACTACAAATAAAAAATAGACAAAAAACATGCAGTTTTATATTATTATATTATTATTATTATTATTATTACTATAGTTTTTTTCTGTCTTGGTTAGTATTAATACACACATTAACAAAAACAACATAACATTACAATTACAAAAAGGGCACAATCATTAAAATAAGAGTGAAAAATTTAAATAAACATATTGGGAAAAGAAACATCCACAAAAAAAACTGTGATTATGTGAGCTAATATTTAAAAAAAATAAATGTTACTCCTTGCAAGTGAATTATTTATACACTGAAGAAAATTAAAATTTCAAGAATTTGCAGAAGATTTCGAATGTTATTGCTTGTCAGTTGGTTTAAAACAGTCCCGTATAATTTGGTCTCATAAATACAAACAGAATATCCAAAAGAAAATAAATTATCCGCTTTCATCAACTACTTTTAGGCAAGTGTTCTCAAAGGGGTGTGAAAACATGTAATCCAAAGACACAGTACATCACACAGTCACAGAGAGACGGAAACACAACTGCTTTGTCATCAAGTATCTGAAAAATTGCCATCCATAGGCCTTTATCACATCTCTTTATCCAGAGCTTCATGCTCAAGTAAGCTTAAAAATAAAATAAAAGTAGAATTTGTGCCATTGTCATTGAGACATTTTATGTGCAAATCTAAAATTTACAATTAACAAAAAAATAGCATAAATAATTCCTAGACTAAAACACTATTGACAGACACTGGGTCTTAAAATGGTGCCTTCAAAAACAAACAGCAAGCTTATTATAAACTATAAACTCTTCAAACATTACCCCACCAAACACAGGTAGCGACTATAGGGGTAGCATCCTAATTATCCGGTGTTATCTGCCCACCTGATGGCACGTGTGAAACTTTATCCGAGCCTCTGAGTATTCTACTTCCATTTACACCCAATCAGCCGGGCTCATTTGATGAAGATAGCATTAGCTCTGAGACGGATGGGTTGCTACACGACTTTGACTGGGAGGGTCAAACGGTGTGACATGACAAGCCCTGGTCCTGCTTGAAAGCTGCCTGCCAGCCTCTGACGGCCTCCTTATCGATTCAGCCACACTCGCGGCCATATCAACTAATCCACAAAAAACCATTTACCCAATCTCTCTCAGTGCAATGAGCCTCACAGTGAGGAGAGCTACTGTGTGTGTGTGTGTGTGTGTGTGTGTGTGTGTGTGTGTGTGTGTGTGTGTGTGTGTGTGTGTGTGTGTGTGGTGAGGTTTCCC
>JAQMYF010000007.1:10764515-10786868 GCA_030014195.1 Neosilurus mollespiculum
AGAGAGAGAGAGAGAGAGAGAGAGAGAGAAAGGGAGAGAGGGAGAGAGAGAGAGAGAGAGAGAGAGAAAGGGAGAGAGAGAGGGGGGGAAGAGAGAGAGAGAGAGAGGGGGGAGATAGGAAAATGTGTATATGAATGTGGTGCTTTAATGAAATGGGAGCCTATATCTTGGTAGGTAATAATCCAGGTAATAGGTTTGTACTGTACTGGGACATACATGTCAATAGAGGCAAATAGAACTGTTGCCTTTTAGGCCTCAGATGGTCTTCCAGAGGCCTAATATGCAGAAAAGAAAGACATACAAACCTGTACTATTATTATTCTAACTATTATGAATATTAATTTCTGCTCTCTCTCCTTTCCTCTCCGCGGATGCTTGTTATCCAACCACATCTGTTTATCAATTACAGCGCTTCTTTTTTTTATGTCACTTTAGCAATACTGCATGCCAATAAAGCTTATGGGTGATCACACTAGAGGTGCACAAAGACTCTACATGCAAGTAAATATTTTGCGGCTTAAATATGTATATCAGACGCGAGAAAGTCGCACAACAATTTGCAACTGATTTGCGAGTAATTTGTGATTGATTCGTGGAGAAAACCTGAATCTCCTGTCGTAATTTCTGTTTGCTTTTTGCTCTCAAACCATTCGCTTTTTATTCACGTACTATTGGCACGAACACATTATGAATGGTGACAAAATACACGGAATATGGCCAAATATGACAAGTCTCTTACACTTGGAGTGTGCAGTACTTTATGTTCTCTTCTCACCTCTCTAGTGTTGATGTGCATGATCCTCATTTGTTACACAGGAGGAAGTCACACTGTATTCACCCCTCGTTTAGTTGGGCCATTTTACAGTGTTGTTAGAAAGAGACCTCCTCCAATCACAAAGCCACGAAAGCTCGGGTGAGAAGAGATGAAAGCATGAAGAAAGCGGTCTGTAGCTGTAGCAATATTTCGACTGCTTTTCCTGAAGCCCATAATCACCAATTATGAGTCTATTAGGGCTCCTGGCAGCTCACTAAGGCCCTGTTGAGGTGGAGCGGCGACTCCTCCTCTCCTCTCTGCTCCAGTAAGCACCTGTCAGCTGAGCTGCATGTCATGGGCCCCTGTAAGCACCAAGGAACAACACCTGACCTTACTGCCGCTAACCAGAAAAAGCGTCATCCATGCACACATCAGGGCAAAGAAGCCAAGTCTCTTGGGGTGATGACGCTTCATTAAAAAAAAGGAGATGTGGAGAAACGGAAAGAGACAGACTGCATTAATAGAAGCTGGATCCTTGTTAGTTGGTCATGAACAAAAATCTATCACTACAGTCTGCATGATCTTCGTCCACTCCTCTCTGCATGACCACTATGTCTTACTCTACCTACAGTACACTGAGGGACAGGACACTAGGGAAAGTGCTTGAGAGAGAGAGAGAGAGAGAGAGAGAAAGAGAGAGAGAGAGATTTAAGCTCCCATAAGGAAGAAGTGAGACTATGTCTCTCAGCTGCCTGGTTAAATTACCTTGCAGGCAAGTGGCGAGACAAGTGCCAATGCACAGAGGAACTTGTTAAAGTCTCCCTTTAAGAGCAAACTGCTGGCTAATATACGACTATTGGGCCGTGGTCAAAAGTTCAGCCTGTGCATATGTAAAAAGGTAGCTAGAAGCCCGAGGCACAATCCTGGGGAAAATAATTGCCCGAAAATGCTGAAAGCATGCAGTCAGACGTGGGGCACGCTCCCTGTAAAGGGTCCACATGGAGGGGAGAGGAGAGGAGGGGAAGCTGATTGGACCGCTGTGTTTCCAAATCCCCCCTTTCTCATCAGCTCTCTCTCCCAAAGCATCACACAGCCATTAGACGTGTGCCACCATGGCCAGACATATCAGAAATGTCATGCAAAACATGGTAAAACAGCTGTCTGACAACACAAACAAAAAGGTTATGGCTGTCAAATGGGAAATCCGAATGCACACGGAGGATAAGATCGCAGTAAAGACTTTTACTTTATACCTAGTTGACCTTGAGCAAGAACACGCCATAATAATTAATATTATTGTTATTGTTATTATTATTATTATTATTATAAATACTTATTTTAAATGTAATAAATACATTTTAAAAATGTAATTATATCAGATTTTCTTTTCCTGAAGTATTTAATATTAATAATCCACTCAGTGAATGTACTGTAAAGGTATGGTACGAAAAAGATATTTTTCAATTCCAATTATGAATACTGTGTTGGCAGACACCAAAACCCTTTCAAAAAAATTTTTTTTTCTTTAAAAAAGCTTCAAATTATTAAATTAGCATTTATTTATTAAGCAGTTGTAAACACTTTCCCTACAAAAAAAACACTATTATCACAACTAAGTTTGAAGCATAAATATCAATATCACTGATATAATAATATCAATAACAACCTCTCAGAAAAATAAAAATGCTTGATCAATATTCCCAGTTCCAAGAATACATTTCTATTTCAAATCTAAGTCCATTTTTTGTCATTACACTCCCTCACTAGTTTGCTGAACTGCTTAATCCTACTATTAGGGTTGTGGGGAGGCCATGCCTATCTCAGCCAACACTGGGCGAAGGCAGGAGTACACCCTGAACAGCTCACCAGACCATCACAGGGCATTTGTCATTACAGGCAACATTATTCAAATCCGATATCCTATATTGTTTCTCTGATATCCGATCAACGGTCAAACCTGAATCAATACCATCTGTCTTAAAAGCCCAGGCTTCATAATGGTTCAGCCACATTTCCATATTAGGAACTGGGCAGGCATTACGATTAATCAGTACCGTCATTCATTCAAAGCTGTTAAGACCCTGTCGAAGAGTCCCCATCCTCATTCACTGTACAGATCTAACACAGTGTTCAACGCGCACGTCTAGGACAGCTGACTCTACTTTTAGATAAGATTAAAGAAAGCAATCGAAAGAGAGATAGTTATTAGCCTGATATAATAAATTGCAGTTCTGCCGTGTCGATGACTTCCTCAACTCAGCAGAAGCACATCCAAATCATATATCGTGATATCAAAGGATGTGCTGAATTTAGCAAAGCAATCAAAAGTATGTTTCTCCTCGCAGGTTCCAGAAATGAAGGCAGCATTTCAGGGTGAGTACTTCGGTCTACTCACGATCCCATACACCCCCTCAAGGGGAGTCGTCTTTTGCGGTGGCTAGAATCTGTCAGGAAATTTTTTTTGAATAAAGTTCAAATAAAACAGCCCTGTAAATCATTGATGTATCCCCCCTGTGTGTGTGTGTGTGTGTGTGTGTGTGTGTGTGTGTGTGTGTGTGTGTGTGTGTACTATCTATAGACTATAGCACAGGCTTCTCCGGCTCACATATTCGAACACAACTGCTAAGCAGGAGACATTATTCTCAAGTCTATCTGTCCATTATAAATCTTCCACAGCCTATTTTAATCCACACACAGCATTCTGGTGTAATATTGTTTCAAGCCTCACCGTGCCAGCATTATGCTTATGTTTGCAACCTTGAACAGGTCTCTCGGGACCTCAGATGTGTTTGCAAGCAATTAAAAATCATATCTTCTTCATATCAGCATAGTCAATATATAAAACAATACCTTTTTTTTTACATTAAGGTCGCTGATATTTACAGTCAGGGCAGGTCAGTGGAGAGAGGAGGAGGGGAAATACACTTGACCTGAGAAGATGAAGTTACAAGAAAAATATTTTGTTCTAGACATGAGGTCAAAAATATGTTAGAAAAAAAGTTAATACATTTTTTCAACAAAAGTAATAATAATAATAATAATAATAATAATAGTAATAATAATAGTAATGACAATAATGATGATAATAATAACCACAACAACATTACTATTATTATTATTATTATTATAAAAAATATTTTATAATAATAATAATAATAATAATAATAACAATAACAATAATAATAGTAAAAGTAATAATAATAATCAAGAGAGTACACGGGTTTGCTACCGGGAGCACAGCCCTTCTGACAGTCTGAGCAATGCAGCCTTGCAGTCTTCATATTCTCCAGAAAGTTCTTGGCGGGTTCAACTAGGCAGACACTGTCTGGGCTGCATGTACAAGGGGCAAGGGTACCTGAGCTGATGATGAGCCTAACCAGCCTGAATGTGCCAGGACCACCCGACCCTCTTCTGCTGCATATATTCATTTTTAACATAATAATAATAATAATAATAATAATAATAATAATAATAATAATAATAAGCAAAGGAATGATTGTAATGATTAAATATGATATTTTTTATCAGTTTTTAAAAATAACAGTTTTTATTTTATTTTATATTTTTTGCCTATTTTCTTAGCTGATATTTTGGTTATTTCAGCTATGAATTAGCTGCTGCTTTTGTGCTGCCATGGTTGAGGAGTGGTCACACCCTTACCATCATCATACCATCTCCTTAAATCCAATCCTGGTATATAACCCACATTTTCCTACACAAAATACAAAGATTTTTTAAAAGGGGAGAAAAAGCATGCATCACAGAAGTGCCCATATTTAAAACACAGCATACGTCAAATGCAATGTGTGGCCTAAAGCAAATGATGACAGGAAGTAGGGGCCAGAGGCATATGAGCAGCAGATATGGCTTATGATTTATGATGATGTTCAGTTTTATAGTTTGGCTCTCTAAGTGTGTGTGACTTCCAGCTTCTGGCTAAAAGATGGTCCACAGGAAGAGCTACTCAGTTGATTTATGCCACAATAAGCTGTATGAGGCTGTCAGCTGCACACGCACGCACACACACACACACACACACACACACTCACACACACACACACACAGCCAGTCCAGAACACATCTCCAAAATCACATTGACTGCAAAGTAAACATAAACAAACAAACAAATAAATAAAGCACTGCCGCTTTCAGCAAAAATACCGCTGATCTGTGTGCATCACAAATACACCTAACACTTACTATATGGGTGGCAACTTAAAAGCGCACTACATAACTTTAGTTGTAGCATTAATGACTGTAGAAAATAGATTTTGAGCCTGTGTCAGGATCCCCCTACAAAACCTCGAATAACTAGTTTGGTGAGATATTTAAAATCGCCAGACTGACATGCATGTCTTTAGACTGTGGAAGGAAACTTCAGCACCTGAAGGAAACCAATACAAGTACTGAAGATACATACAAACTCCACACAGAAGTGCCCGAGCCCAGGTATCAAACTTGCTGTGAAGTGGACATGCTAACCATTACGCCACCACAAAGAAGTGCTGTGTACTTTCTATATGAATCATACATTATACCCTGATTAAAGCATTCACTCATCATCACTCCCTCATTTGCTGCAACGATTATACCTACTAGGGTCGTGGAGAGGTTGGAGCATGTCTCTGTCAACACTGGGTGAAGGCGGGGTGCACTCTGAACAGCTTGCCAGTACATCACAGGGCCAACACACACAAACACACAACCATTTGCACCCACACTCACACCTAGGAATAGCCAATTAGCCGGATGTGCATGTCTTTGGATTCTGGGAGGAAACCGGAATACCCGAAGAAAACCCACACAAGCACAGGAAGAACATGCAAACTCAACAGAGAAACACCCTCGCCAAGCCCGGGACTCAAAGCCAGGAGCTTCTTGCGGTGAGGCGGATGTGCCAACCACTACGCCACCGTGCCGGCCCCCGGTTAAAGCAGTTCAAACAAAACGCTCACTGGTTACAATGCTTAACACATTCATTGTAGCCCCACAAGCATAACACTCATGACACTAAGGGCATCAAATATACAAAAAATATTTTGGGTAGCTACTATTTTCCAACACTTTCTGCAAGAGCCTCAAAGACGAATGAAATCAAAACCTTGTGAAAGATGTTTCATTCACCAAGACTCACCCCAATAATCATGTTCTGGTCATTACATCAAACAAAGAAGAGGAGAAAAGGAACGTTAAGGCGTGTAAATATATCGAGAAGCAGCCAGTCCTTACCATGGACTTGGTGAAGGGGCGTGCCAGGTTGAAAAGGAAGGTCATGAGCCACCAGCTGTGGTGGATGCTTGTATACATCATGTTCCCAGGGTGCACAGCGTTGGAAGTGACCCCATGAGGAGAGAGGCGACGGTGCAGCTCATTGGAGAAGAGGATGTTGCAGAGCTTGGCCCTGTTGTAGGCCAGCATGGACCAGTACTGCTTCTGGGGTGGCGAAAGCAGAGCCAGATCCATCTTTCCACAAGAGTCCACCAGATCTGTGAACCTACAGCAGCAAGATGAGAGAAGATTGTGATGAAATCTGTACAGCATGGCCAACATAACTATCTGAAACAATTCGCCGTTCCCTTATTTTTTACTATAATTACATACTACAAGTGTAAAATATGTACTCCAGTTGCGTGTTCATGGTTGGTTGTTTGTTTTTCCTTGTAATATAAAACCTTTCTAACATTCACTGATTCAACCCTGGCTGATTATAGTAAAGGCTAGTTTTGTCTGCATTGTGAAATATAGTGCACTACAGGATAAGACAAATCTGGGTAATTACAACACTGGAATCATATAATCAAGCTGCAGGCGAGGTTCACATTAGCTTGTTTCCACATTTGCGCTCAGATCAGATCTGTCCATCTTGACTGTTCACATTCATTGCTGTAACCCTGACTTTAATGAGAACGCATCTGTTCCCTGCAATGCCCTGTATGTGGACATCAATTTCCTAAGCAACTGTTTCACTACAAAACCTAGTTTCAGGAGGTTCTCCCTAGGTTTGTTATCTTCCATTATTATTTTGCCAATATGTCATATGCACATAGCGGGAAATCTGACCTGATCACATCTCATTCATGTCACATGACCACATACTGGATATGTATCCCATCTAGGACCAGAGACAAAAGTCTGATTCGAAAAGATTGGATTCTTCTACATGGTTCTGTGTCGCATTAAGACAGGAATTTGAATTTGTGTCACTTTAACCAGGTAATGTGAACAAAACCTGAACTTCAGAGTCCATCAAACACCATGCAAACAAATTTTTAGCAGAGCTCCAGAGCCCCATAATTATGCAAATATCGTAAAACCATGAGCTCGATTTTGTTGTCACGTCCATGGTCACATGCCAACACGGGCAATCCAATAATTGAAGAAAATGGCAGGAAAAATATACCGTGTATGAGTGCCTCCACCCTCAGTGTAGATTTTTCTTTTACTATGTGGATGCATGTTTCTGTAAACTTGCACATGCAAATATTTTCGGAAATCCGCTTTTAGGCAGCGCCTGAATATTTATATTATTAGTAATATTCAAAATTAACTTGACTGAAAAGATATTATTACAAAACATCAGAGAAAGCCTGTATTGTCTCGTCTTGATTAAGCATAAAAAATGCCAAAAAAAAAAACAAAAAAAAAAACACAGTGCTTAAACTAAACTAAAAAAAATATATAAATTTGGCTCAGGCCTGTGCTTCCAGCACTCTTACAACCTGGCTTAGCTTAATGCAAATCAAAGCTGTGACATGATGTTGTTTAATTGGCTCCGAATGAGCTGTTAAACACCAGATGTTTGACAAGGCTTCATGAACACAAAGCTGTGTGTATATGTGTGCGTGTGTTTGTGTTTGTGTGTGTGTGTGGTTAAAGCCTGGAGAGACGCTTTACTGTAAGAAATTCTCTCTCCCGAGGAGTTTAGGTCTAATTGTTCCAGGCTCATCTTTCTCGCTCTAAACAGAGTCAACATTTACATTTTCACTAAAGCCATTACGCAGCAGCCAATCAAACAGTTCCATTTTCTGTTGACAAGCCCTGAGTGCCCATGTCGGATTGTGGTTTGGCATGTTACATCTCTGGTTAATTAACGAACAAGAGCTGCATGCAGCTTCTTTCCCATACAAAACCTTCTCCACTGCTTCAGGCCCGGAGCACCAGGCTTGTGTACAGGACTAACAGAGACGCTCACTAAGGGACGCTGAGTATATACACATTACAGTTAAACACATCGTACACATACGCTCTGTCTCAGTTCTTTGAAGAAACTATTTATGCTTTTAAAAAAAAATCCTGGCTAAAGAAAGGGTAAGAGGAGACAAAGTTTGTATGTAATGACTACAGTGCAGCAGAAGCCTGGCTTACAGTAACAGGACCGAGGAGGAAGTGGATCAGTGGGGCAGAATTTTCTTTCATCAAATTATCAGTCTGCTCCTGTTTGAACGAGACCTACTGCCACCACAACCCGCCTGGCCTTCTGTTCCCTTAACACAGCAGATAAAGTCCTACGGTTATTTTCCTAAAGCTCAGCACCGGTCAAGGTTTTACTCAGTGCCAAAGTAGCAAAATGTAATTTCCCCGAGGTCAAAAGTCAAACCATGAAGTGAATACGATCAGTGTGAGCAGCGCAGAAGAGCTGCAGGAAGAGAAAACCCGAAGAACATGTTTGATTTGAACTGTGAGGGAAAAGGGAGGACAGAAGGAGTGTGTGTGTGTCTACGCTCACTCAGCCCGAGTGTGTCCCGAAGAGCTCTGAGGATGAGTAAATCTTATGAGATTCTATTGGGAAAGACAATGGTAAGTAGGGGAACACTGTTACTTTCTCCTCATCGGTAAACATCTGTCCTCCCGATGATTGTGTTTACCTGATCTCATTAGTCTTGTTTTCCTCCATCACCCTTGAGTATTAATAAAGGAAATTGGTCACGAATATTTGATAAATTGAATGATAAGGATGGCTCGAGTGTTTTTCTAAGACTTGAGTGCCTAAAGGCATCCACATCGATGATGATTTTAGTGAAATAAATGAGTGTTTCCCTATAAGAAAACATCAAAAAACCCACAGCTGAGTCCTTTATTGTATATGGAATGTATATAGAGCTTGACCCTCTGTACTGTGGGGCACCACACGTGCAATGCACGATTTCTGTGGGACCTTTGGAAGTCCGTACAGGTACTTCGCTCTGGTAAACGCATGCTGCTGCAGTCAAATAAGGCACAAGGCAAAAAACTAGTGCTGGAACCCTGAAGCATTCACGCAAATTCTATATAAGGGATAATGTACGGTGAGCCAGTCATTACTGAGAAATAAACCCTGACAGGGTGATGCAGGACTGAAGTGAAGTGGAGCTAACAGGAATCACTTCACCAAAATGACTGGCTTGTTGTATAATAACCTGCTTATTGCACAGGTACCTACTAAAATCAATAAACTGACACCTAATAATGATTTATAAGTATCTGTATCGATTTTCATTTTCAAATGATTTCTTCCTGCTTCCACCAATAATGCGGTCCAAAGTAACTCTGTTATTTAGAAATAACAGACAACTGAATTCCATAACTGACCAATCGGAATTAAGTTTTATACAAAGCTGTGTAATAATCAAAATTAATCCTATTCATTTACACAACTGATAAATGTAATGCCATTAAAGTCGCCATGAGGTGTTGATGTAGTTGCTGAGCACCAATATGTGTAATTGAAACCACCACTTCACATGTTTAAATCTCAATGCTCAAATAGACTTCTGCTTTATTCACCTGTCTGATTGAGTTCAGGTTTTACTCGGTACAAGTTTTGCAGATCATACATGACTGAACGCAACATAATACACATTAAAGTTGTATTATTATTAAAAAGAAAAAAATTGTGTTGAATTTAAAGACTTAGCTTGTTCAGGCCAGAAAAGGGGGCTCTGACCTGTGAGATTCGGAGGAGAGCACCACAACACGGGCAGGAGCTGAACGCCGCAGCACGTTCTGCAGCAACTGCACCAGGTAGAAGTGGCCCAGATGGCAGATCTGGAAGGTAGATTCCAATCCATCCTCCGTCAGACGCCATGGCTGGGTACACACCGCTGCATTGCACACCAGGATGTGCAGGGGCCTATACACACACACACACACTCCTCAAAAATAATACTTGCATTTGTCTACTGATTACAGGCACATAGCCCACACAAGCAGTAATGACTAAAACAACATAACAGGTGACAATTATTTTCAGTATCTTTGTATCATAAAATTCACAGAACCCAGAGAGCCCAGCCAAAGATAGTACATTTAAAAATAACCCAGTTCCCTGAAAACAGCACAGGATGTGCAGTGCTGTTCTGGCGGAAACACAGAGAGGGGAAAACAGCACACGAGGGTAGAAAGGTGAAAGAGGTGGGACAATGGCTGTGAAAGGTGAGAGAGAAAGGCAGCGGGCGTGAGAAAGCAGCTATTGGTGTCAGCTGACATCTGGGCTGGAATCCAGCTGGAGCTACAGCCACTCTGTAGGATCAGCTAATTCAGCTTGAAGAAAGGTGAGAGTTATTTCACAGAGGAATCTTAGGACATTTCTTTTCCCCATACATTCTCAGATGAGTGCCTTAATGTCTTAGAGTACAGGACGTCAAGCTAAAATACATACAGTACTTCACAGTATATCCGCACAGTTCCCAATGAAACCAGAATTTCTTTCGCTTTGATGTGATTCTCATAGCTGAATCATTTGTGTGAGGAACAATATGCATTTTTAGAAAATTCTAATATTATGAACCAATTGATTAGGGTTTGTTTTGCAGAGTAACGTTTAGCTTCGCCTACTAATGTACAGGGACTCAATCACACTCACTCACTCACTCAATCACCAAACTGCTTAATCCTACAAGGGTTGTGGGTGGGCTGGAGCCTATCTTTGCCAACATTGGTCTAAGGTGGGGTACACACTGAACAGCCTGCCAGACCAACACACACACACACACACACACTATTCTATAAACTATTCACACACACTCCCAGAGGCAATTTGGAACAACCTCTTAGCCTAATGTGCATTTCTTTGGACTGTGGGAGAAAACCAGAGTACCTGGAGAAAACCCACGCAAGCATGAGAAGAACATGCAAACTCCACACAGAAACAACCAAGCATGGGACTCGAACCCAGGACCTTCTTGCTGTGAGGCGGACGTGCTAACCATTACACCACTGTTCTGCTGTACCCGGACTGCAAACCTTATATCATTATATGGAACAAGATGGAATCACGTAATGATTCATAGGTTTATAGCACATTAAACTAAATCATGTTATCTGGACAAAATGTCTAGATAACATAGATTTCATTAATAAACATTTAATGCCAAGAAAAAAAAGAACCCTGAGACATTATCCACTAATAAGGCTAAAAACAAAAGCCCCAGTATGCTGATCTCATTCATGCCATGAGCAGACTTGTTAGATAGATAAGTCAATATACTTAAAGCTTTCCGAAGGCTGTTTCAAGTTGTTCTCAGAATCACTTCCGTCAACTCAAAAACCAACAGATAACTAAAACAAGGTCATCCCACATATGGCTACATCCATCAATCCTGGAAAAAAGCTTTCTTAAAAGTCCAATACACTGGAAGATCCTTGCCTTTGACAGAGTCGCTCCATTGGTCTTGAACCCTTGGTGGTGCCGCAGAACAATTTGAATCCACCCCACCAATTTTTAATTTCTTCCATTAGAATTAATTATGAGAGCCAGAGGCAATTTGTGTACTCTGTGTTTAAAAGTGCCTGCACTATTAATTAAAAACTGGTTGCTGGAAAATTAATGGAGGAATTGTTATTCGCCTCCTATAATGAGCTTTCCCTATGACATTAAAAAAGGAATGCATGATGCGTTTCCCCCCCAGGTTCAAAGAGGAAACGCCATAGCCTCCATCAACCCAAGAGCAAAGGGTTGAAGTGTGCACGGTAAAGAATCACAGCAATGCCTTACAAATGATTGGTTAGAGTTTCACAAGAATCAAGATCATCAACTTCTTCTAAAATCAGCTGTGCTATCAATTCCTATACATGTGGTAGCTTGGAGAAACCCTTCAAAAAAATGTTCTAAAAGTGCTAAAAGTGTTTATATCCGATTATATTATACAGCGGTTCTCAAACTTTTGTAGTTTAAGGCCCAACAATGGCTGTTCAAAAAAAAAATATTTAAGAAAGAATGACAAAAGTGGGGGAATACACGGATATACTGGGCTGTAAATATTTGTTATGGCACCCTAAGCTCTAAGAAACAAAATAAATATTCGGTTTACCCTCAGTGAGACAGTCGAGCTTGCCTTTGCTGGCGCAGAGCTGTCTCCCACATCACCTTTTCTTTTGCGAAAATGGTCCATTTGATGTAATGTTCTGCATCTGCATCTGTATATATATAGCGAGAGATTGAACATAACTATCTAGTGAACAGTGGCAAAAACACGTTTGCCTCTGATACTTCTTGCCCCATGATATTCAAACGTTAGTGGTCATTGAGATCATGCATCTTGATAGGGAGTTTTTATCTTCATCTTCATCTTCCATTTGTTCTGGGGTCAGGTCGCGGGGGCAGCAGCCTAAGCAGTGAGGTACAGACTTCCCTCTCCCCAGCCACTTCCTCCAGCTCTTTTAGGGGGAAACCGAGGCATTCCCAGGCCAGTTAAGAGACACAGTCCTTCCAGCTCAGCTGATTTTACACTTCCACTTGCACCTAGGGGCAATTTTTGAACAGCCAATTAGCCTAATTTATATGTCTTCGGACTGGGATCTGGAGAAAACTCACACAAGCAGAGGGAGAATATACATACTCCACACAGAAACACCCTCGATGAGGCCAGGACTCAATCCCAGGATTCTCTTACTGTGAGGTGGATGCACTAACCACAATGCCACCCGTAGGCAAGACTAAAAAGTAGTTAGAACATTCGATGTCATTTTGGTGGAATATATTGTGGTTTCTTAAAATTGTCCTGCCAAAGCATGAGCACCCAATTCTTTTGTCAATTTTGTCTGTTTGCCCGATTTCAGCCACAACAATGCTACACTGGATATGAGGAAAACACATAGCTGTTTAAAAACATTACAATTTTTTTGCAAAAGTTCCGCGCAAACGAGGCACCACTGATAAGAAAAGAGCGTCTAACCATCGAGTTGCTTTTGCCACGGCAAGAAAAACCTATAACTTATGTCCAACTGTCCATCTGGTGTACGTGTGCACGTGGGAACCCTGCGCTATTCTCTGAAAATTCTTGAAGAAGAAAAAACATCATACATTTTTTCTGGGAAAGAGTAATATAGAGAACAAGAGGGTATACCAGTTGAGTCATGTGATGTGATGTCATTGTTAATGAGGTGAAATAAATAAACAACCAATGATATTCTTGTGTTATTGAAATGTTCTTTGAAGCTATGTTTTCTAAATGGTGTACTTTACATGTCGAGACTAAGATTGCGTGTTTGGTTACCTCATTTTTATTCCCTTCTATAAACAAGTTATTAAAATGAATTAATCATGATATATGCAGGATACGTGTATGGGGTGAGCGTTCCCACCAAAAACTTGTCAAGTATGAGCAATCATATGGGAGCTCCGCCTTTAGACAGTGCCTGAATCGCTATATTATAAATTTAAGGCTGATTAACAGAAAGGATTCATGTACAGTTATAAAAAGGGACTCAAAGTAGTAGCACCACTTCTAACATAAAAGATGGGTATGTGGAGGTGGGCTCTCCACCCACTGACTGACATGCATGCACAGATTCCACATGAGACTTAACGAAGCATGATGCCAGAGGAGGGGATGATTGGATTTCTCAGTGGTGACTGTTAAACTTTCTGACTTTCATGGTTTGGTCAAAAGGAACATAATGGAAGGAGAACATGCTTGCGATTACCACTGATCTACAGAACGCTGACCCCATGGGCTGCACATTACACAAAATGACAAAAGCTCCAGACACCATTTATTTATTTATAAATAAGCTATGATCTAAACTCAACATATTTAATAAGAATTATTATATGTCTGAGAGCAGCATTTCCAGTCAGCGTCTGTATCAAAAGATGAAGGAAAATAAAATAAGATCCCCCTTAATGATGATGACGAGGAAAGGCTTTAGAGGGCAGGTAAAAGGATCATGTCTGTTCCTACAGTAGAGCAACCCCCACCCTAAGTTTCGTATATGAGGTGGCTGATTGAAAGAGCCTCGGTGGGAGAGAGAGGACCATGTATTGCTGTTTGGCCCATAAACTCAGGCTAATTCTCCTGGTGTGTGGCCTTTGATTTAACAACATTCCTTTACAGCAGCAGCCTGACTCTCTTAATACAGCTCCCTGCCAGGCCTGTCCTCATAAGCAAAAAGCTAACAAACGGCTTTAATAGGCGAGCCCACATAATGTAAAAACTCCCTTTAAACTTATTAACGCGATCGAGGGGGTCTGCCGCAGATGTGCAATTTACATGCTGGGCTAGCGGGGGCGGTAACGAGGGAGCAGGGAGGAATAATCCTACATATTTACTTTAAAACAACCCCCAGGGCATGACCTCTGACCTGAAAATAATCTCCCCACATAAAAGAGCGATTACCTTTTCTCCCTCTACCCTGGCCACCTACTATTAAGGGCCTCGGTTTATGGGCTACACAAAGAGCCGGTGTAACAGAGCACAGATTTAAAAAACACACACACACTTTTTTTTTTTTTTTTTTTTTTTTACAGTAAGGTCGAAATTAGATTGCATCCCTGACTTGGCAGTTGATATTCAAAGCTCATCAAGGTAATAATGTTACTATGGAGGAGCATCTAACACACAAGCAACGAGTGATATGGGGAGGAGTTTGTGGCCAAAAACGGAGGACATTTATGCATGTCTGAGATAATAAAACACCATGTGCAAGGAGCTTTACTAGACCAGTAATGATACTGTGCCAAAGTTAATTACACAGAAGAAGAGAAAAACGGAATATTCACAGATATGTGGATGTAATAGGTTTGTGATATTGAATTGTTCCCCCTGCTTGTGATGGACTATTAAAAAAAAAAAAATCATAATACATGAATTAATCATCCGGAACGGACATGAAAGTGAACATTTACACCATTTCAGCTTTAACCAGGGAAGGTGTAATAATACTATCAGCTGCGCAGTCAGGAATTGCTTGCTGGCACTGGCAATCATCAAAACACAGCTGGATGGTGGATTTTTAAATGATTCCTCAGTAACAAACCAGGGTGGGGGTGGGGGTGAGGGGTTGCTTTCCACTATAATCCCTTCTAGAAATTTGGTGCCTAATGTCCACAAAGCCAACATTTTTTAAAAAATGCAGGCAGGTCTGGTAATGTAAAAGAGTCAGAATTAACGTCCCTGGATATTATAGCAGTGTAATATAGTGTAGTGTAGAGACAGTTAAATCCTTACAACATACAAACCTAGTGAGTGTGCAATATAGTAACGAAAAGAAAGAAAACAAGAGAAAACAAATGTTTAAGAGAAACATAAACTGCATGACCGTTTACTAGCACTGAGTGTAATGGCTGGAAGCGGAAATGGAGGGTGGGAGGCACCTTCACTTGCTGCCTGCTGCCATTCACACCTCAGCAGCTTCCTATTCTGATACGAATTAATCTACTCTTCTTCCTCTGGGACACACACACACACACCTCCAGTAATCTAGCATAAACTAACAAAGAAATACAACCTTTATAGGCAAAAAATTGAAACCTGGGAGGAGATCATGCTCAGGGGTTCAAAGCGCAGCTGACAGTAGGTGTGGGTGACAATTACAAAAAGCTTCCTTGTCGCTCACAGCAATCCCCAGCCAATCATGGGCGTCTGTGAGCTCATTCGTATGAGGGGCGGATAGTGCTTTCCCTCTGAGTGTGTTAGGCCGCCCCCAAATATGCATACACAGCAGTTCGAAAAGAGGCGCATGACTGCATTGCATGTCACGGAGGGGGCATGTGCATGGTTACGCCCCTCCCTGGTTGGTGTTGGTCTTGTTATAGGCAAGGCAACACTTTATGGGTGGAAATTAGAGGAGAAAATGTGCGGGGTAAGCAGAGCTACATGGCTTAGCACCAACGCATCTCCACAAAGTAAAATTTGGACATCATGAAACAGATATGATCTGTGCCCTTGTGATAAATTAGTGCAATAATGATCAATATGAGAAAATTAAATTCTGTTCTATTCTATTAGTATTTGCTAATGTAAAGGAGGTGGTGTCCCCTTAACAGGAACCCAGATGATGATGATGAAAGGAGGTGGCGTCTGCACATGTGCAGTTCAGGTGAGCAGAGGAGGAACATGAGCCCAAGCTGGAGCTGAAAAGTAAAAGAAAAGGCTACTTTACAGGGATGTCAGTTGGGTGTGCGTGTGTGTAAGGCCATGTTTGAACCCCATCTCTACACTCACTGTGGGTCACTGGGCCAAGTAAATGATTTGGGTCCCAAATGGCCTTGGACTAATGGGTTAATCTTTCTCTCTTATTAAATGCCATCAGCTTCCATTAGAGCAGTCAGAGAGCTGATCTTATTGGCGGGCTGAGGCAAAGACAGGAAAGAAATTTTGCAAGGGCCCAGACTGTCACTTCCTTCACTCGGGCATGATGGAGTAGAGAAGGCACACTAGTTCAGGAAGTACACACACACACCCGACACAAAGAAGAGGTGAAATACCACACATAACAACAGCATTCTGAGAATGCACCAATCAGAATTGCAGCCTTATTATGTTATGAACAGTACAGTGTTGGTTGGGTGTGTGGTAGGATGGCGAGAAGGGGGGGTAAGGAGGGGCTTGGGGAGAGGGTGACGGTCACCTCCAGGCCTCTGGCTGCTGACCAAGCGGCTGCTGCAGGCAGCAGTGTCCTGCCTGAGGGGCTGCCTGGGGCCAGATGAACCCTGCAATCCCCTGAGAGCCTTGAGAGAAAGATACCACCACCAGCACTACCACAACAACTATCAGCAGTCACCTCTACTCCATTCTCTCCCCATGTTAGAGCCCCTGAGGAAGAAGAGCAAGGAAAAAGAAGGTCCTCATAACAAAAACACCTCAGTAGGGCAGGGGTGGAATTTTCTCAGGGAAAGCTGAGGTGGCAACTCAGTTGGCTGCCAAATTGGATCCTCCATCATAAAGCTAGATCACTAATACAGTCAGAGAAATATCCTGACCCAGAGAACTAGTTCAATTCCCACACATCACTTACATCTTCAAACATGTAGCACGCCACACACCCTGTATTTATAATGTATTATTCCTAATACGGGGGCCAGTGGTGTACTGGTCAGGGTGCCAGCCTCATGACTGAGAGGTTGTGGGTTTGAATCCCTAATAGATCCTCACTGTGCTAAGACCCCTGGGCAAGGTCTTAACCGTAAGTGTGCCTCTGTTCACCCGAGTATAAATAGGTACCAGTAAAAGTACTGGGAAGGTAACCTGCGATACACTAATGTCCCATCCAGGAAGAGGTGGATTCCTTGTTGCTTCATGCTAAGGAAACCAGGGAATAAACCTCAGAAGATTTTCAAAAAATTGGCTTTTTCCATTATCTCAGCTCAAAGAGACAATAACAAACAAGCATGGTGGGCTTTTTCTTTTCTTTATACAGTCTTTACTTAAGAGTCAATGTCACTATTCCTTTGCCTTCTGTCATGTAATGTAACTTCATGAAAGCCTTGCCAGTAATTGATTTAACTGGGAGACTGTGAAGGACTTCAAAATCTGTGGAGATGAGATTGATGGAATTATGCAGTAAGGCTGAGATACTTATTTATTGACCAGGGAGTGGGGAGGGGAAGCTTATGATGAGAGAGGCTGGACCTTTTGGCCCTGTGCTGATTTGATAGCTTGGTAATGGAGTCAGGGAAAGGAAGCCAGTGAGTTTGGTGGGGTCAGGCTCTAGCCCTGGATTCAGACCACTGCTCAAATGGAGCTAATGGCTCTCTGGAAAAGCCTGGCTAAGCCCCCAAGACGGTTGTGTTTTATGTGCAGGACTATCTTTAGGACGGACGAATGCATTAATGCTTGTAATTATAAAAAAGAAAATCAGTGAGCCGGTGTACTGCCGATGATATACAGAACGCGATCAAGATTTAAAAACAACAGCTAGAGTCATCAAACGACAACGCTGACAGAATTCAGATTACACAGTGCCTCCGTTTAAAACACACAAACGTCGTATCAGAAAAGATTAGCTTACAGTTTCTTTGCTTTAAAGGCCTCTGCAAACTCTCGGACACTTCTCAGTGACGCCAAGTCAAGGGTCATTGCTTCAACACGAGCTTTGTGCTGGATAAAGAGACAGAGGGAGAGACAGAGATAAAGTGTATGTGAGAGGGAGAGAAAGAGAGAGCACAGAAATATGCAGCATCTTAAGCATCTATCAAAGCATACAGCATCTTTATCATCCATCATTATATGCACTAAAGCATAGGCCACCAGTTACAGTTCCTCAGATGCTTCCCACCTGTGCATTACCCCGGCTGCTGTACAGCAGTGGGGCTTTAGCCATTGATATACTGACATGCCCACATTTAAATCAACTCTCTATCCGCTACGATAAATCAGGAATGCATTTCCACCAGGAAGACTTGGACAGTCTGCGGCTGGATAGCATCTCCATAGGCTTTTTATGGCACTTTTATGATTCCCCACACTCACCGTATTGAATCCGTTCAGTATTTACATTAAGTGAGCAGTGAGGTCTTGCAGAAACCTGTGCTCTCATGAAGTCTGTAATGGCATATAGAACAGGCTCGCAGGGATAAATAATGGATGAAAACAGCCAAATCTGCAATAATGGTGCTGCTCAGCGCTGGCTTTTAAGTTTACCTTTGATCGCTCTGTAACACAATCAATAAGAAGAAAGGTGTATAAATCACTCCAAAGGATATAATCATACACTGACTGGTCACAGGTCAAGCACAGGTCCCCTGAGGTTAAAAAAAAGGAGCTGGGGATACATACAACAGTGACCACATACAGCCCACTTTCTCCGAACAGCTGCGATTTTCCTTGGTCACTCCATCATATGCTAGGAAGCAACACTATACAGTAAAACAGAGGTTCCCAACCCTGGTCCTGGAGGACCTTCTTCCCTGCATGTTGCAGCGCTTTCTCTACTCCAATCCACCCACTTCAACCTTTTTCAGGAAGGCGGTTAATTAACGTATTAGTTGAATCAGGTGTGTTGGCAGCAGGGAAAACACTAACATGTGCAAGACAGGGGTCCTCCAGGACCAGGGTTGGGAACCTCTGCTGTAAAATATTGTTGCCTAGTTTTTTTTTTGGTTGTTTTTTTTTTTTTTTCATCTAGTAGCAGCTTGATTCCAGTTTAGCATGTTTAGTCATGACTCCAGCAGCATCTGTGATGAGGGAGCTGGTTGATGAATGAGCATCTAAACTCTGCTCATATTAGAGTGGGCTTAAGAGACACAGGGCAGTTAATTTATGCCACATACACTACAGTAGCCGGTTAAAACACACACACACACACAAAATCAAACTCAGCACTTCCTGTGCATCAACGAGCCGTCTGTCAGCCAGTAACTAGCACTAATCAAGTACATTGTAATTAGTTCTTTATATCACCCTATAAGTATACAGTGCCATGAGGACTCCAACGCCATCATGTCTGATCATACACATAGGCTCCAACCCTCATTAAAATATGAACAGATACAAAATAGCTATCCAGCTAATTTTCAATATAATTGTTTTATTGTGCATTGTCAGACAGCCCATCACTGGAGCTTGGTTTCGAGGAATCTGGCACTTTGGTCAGAAATTGATAGTCGGATATGGAGTCGTCCCTCACATTCTCACTCTCTTCCATCTACAAGCAGTGGGATGAATTAGCTTTAGTCTGTAGTGCATCAGACTAGAAGTCTTAAGAAGGACATTTATGAGCTTAAGATAGTTCCGCGGTGTTGAAATCCAGAGACACACTGAGCTGAGTTAACCCAGCCACATGCTTTGTGTTGACTGGATATCCTGAGTGCCTGCCAGGCTCGGAGTATAATACTGCACCATGGTCTCTATGGATATCCCAATCTGATCTTATTCTTTTGGCACTGAGGCCAACACTGACCCAGAACGCTAAAGTCAGAAATGTGAACACAAACAGTGAAAAGAAATGGAAACAAAACAAGGGAGACTATTTACTAAAGTCTTGTGTAATTGACGTGATATAAACATACATGGTTGTCTTTAGACACTTTACTGAAGTGTGCTGTAAATATGCTGAGGGACATAAAAATGTTTAAAAGTCGAGCATCGAGTTTGAGGCCTCTTCTCGAACAAGAGTGACAAAATAAAAAAAATAAATAAATAAAATCACCATTTGATCAGACTAATGACTGGAAAAAGAAATGTAGATGCAGTGCATGTATGACTTATTTTAAGTCAGGCTTCGGTAGCCATGCCTGTCAGGCCTTACTGTGTGAACACTGCAGCACAAGAAACAACAGCTGGTGAGAAACACACAGCACAGACATGAAGACTAATGACTAAATGACTAAGACAACTGTTTTCCATAAGCAGAGTGAGACATTGCAAGATTGAAGTGTACGAAACTGGGGCATGAGTTTGGTGTGAACGCTAATCTCCGGTTTCATGATTCTTCCCATTTTCGGAATTTCAAGGATGTCTTTCAATAGCTTGCTGGAAAAAATAAAGGCACTTACCCAGAGCTCCCTCCCTACTCTTCCCTTCACTCCTTCCCTCCCTGTATGACTCCCTCCATTTCTCTCATTAACTCGCCACTGCTATCCATTAGCTGAAGCGATTAAGAATACATGCACTCCATGCTTTCCGTCTCCTTACAGTCTTCACAGAGCACAAGCAATCAACAGAGCACAGAACAGAGTAGCAGACTGTCAGTGATAAATTACCTGTCCCCTCGGAAAACCATTTATCTATTTGGGGCCCTGTGCGATAGGGACCTTGTCAGTGCCACGCACTCTGCTCTCCCTGCTTCTCCATTCAAAAACTAAATCATATGAAAAAGGCAATAGAACATTTCCATATGACAAATATGCACAGGTGGGGCTGCCAGCCTGCTCTACTGTGTTTGAGGTAGCGTGAAGCAAGTAGGGGCCACGGTAACATAGAGCAGACAAATGGCCCGGAGAAAGACCATTCTTCATCAAAGAGCACGAAAGAGCATGTGAGAGAGAGAAAGAGAAAAAGAGAGAGAAAGCAGACAGATAACTACACATACGATAAGTAAAAAGACAGAGAAAAAGAAAGGCAGAGCCGAAACAAAGAGACAACACTGGATTTCCTCTCCCTCTCTGGGATTGGGAATATGGAAGTTCTTCCAGCTGGGCCGTCCTGCTCGGTCCCACAGGAGCCCTGTCAGCTCACATAACCACAAAAACGTGTTCCGCCTGCCGCTACCCGCCTCTACGCTGTCCATTAGTTATGCCTGCTATCTATTCTGGAGCATCGGTCTCCCATGTCTGCAGATTGCAATCCTAACAGTACATGACACTCAGAAATAAAGCAGATGTCTGGGAACAAGCGCTGGCAAAAGACTAGTTAGCCGCGAACACCACGTCCTGCATTCGCATGTCAGTAGTAGCACAATGTTCGAGTTTGATGTTCAAGTCAATTGGACCAACTGTACAGATATTTTGCCTGTCCACGGTATTAAAAGCTTCTGAGCAGCAACAAGCAAGAAAAATGTTGAAAACAGCATTGCGCACTACAGTCCACCCCTACATCATTCACATTCATTTCACCATCATAAAACTAGAATATATTACAGCACTAGGCTTCAAAACAAGCAGCATTTACTGAGCGCTGCATATCTCAACACTTTCCTCACCACCACACGAGGAGGCTTTAAATGTCTCCATATACTCCACCTTTAGCCACAGCTCAGCTCTGAGGGAGATGAATTGGTTTGGTGGGAGTTAGCAGCTGAAATAGTGCCCGCAAATTATTTGATAAATGTGAGATGGAGAGGCGACAAACAGGTTTATTTTTACAGTGATGGCACCGAAGGCCTCAGGGCACTTCCCCTGTCTCCATCACCCCCACTGGAGGGCAACGTGATTTATCATACAACTGATCAAGAGGAAAGCTGAGAAATGGGATGGGACTGGGATCGCAAACCAAGGAGGACTGCATGCGACGAGGCGCCAACGTCCCTAAAGTCAGCCCGCTCCAAAAACAAATATGCTTTTTCATTAAGAATCGAGAAGACAGGGTGAATTTCGAGACAGCCCTAAACAGGCAATCAAGGGAGATAAAGGAATAGTAAGGGCAGGAGCGCATGTACAATATACTCAGGAATATATGGATGTATCCAGCATTTGCACAGGGATCAAAACTGGGAATTCTACTGATTTATAAGATATTACTAACACAAAATAGAACAATAACGAAAATTTAGCAGAACTATTTTCTCTCCATTTGGCCAATACTTCCCTAAAATAAAATATTAGTATCACATCTGTAAAATGGCATTTCTGCACACTTATCAATTTAAAAAACACAACCATGCATGAATGTCGGCTGTGGAGACTATTACCACCCATAAGAGTAACACGAATCTCCCCTTTATCAGTAATAACTAATATATTA
>JAQMYF010000007.1:10796896-10810021 GCA_030014195.1 Neosilurus mollespiculum
GACAGAGAGAGAGAGAGAGAGAGAAAATCATAGACAGACAGAGAGAGAGAGAGAGAGAGAGAGAGAGAGAGAGAGAGAGAGAGGGGGATAGAGAGAAAGAATGGATAGACAGACAGATAGAGAGAAAGGAGAAAGGAGAGAAAAAGAGGGGGAGACGTGGACAATTCTCAGGCAGTCCAAAAAACAAAACTAATGTTGCTTTTCCTGAAAGAATCCCATTCCTCATATTCTGTCAGTCTTTAGAAGAAAGTGTTGGAACTAGATCTATTGTGATCACCTTCAGTACCATGTAACTGACACCACTGTGTATTTTTGTGCTTATTACTAAACATCTACATTTCTACTAGTTTTTCTTTTTCTACTCCTATTTTTTTTTTACTGGCAGAAAATTGTGCCCCATTTATTATTATTATTATTATTATTATTATCATTATCGTCATCATCATCATCATCGTTATTATCATTACATAATAACAACAACAACAACAACAACCATTATTATGAATTATTGTGTATTATTATTATTATTATACTTATTAGTACTATTGTTGTTAACAATAATGATAGTTATAATAATAAAAATATCTATTGATAAAACAGATGATTTCAATTAAAGTATTGCAGATGTAGGTCTAATAATCATGTATAACATTATAAGAGGAAATAATAAACATAACACACTATGTTCGAGGTATTTCCACTTGGTAAGATCATTTATTTTGCACTGTATGTACTCTTGAATACGTGACTCGACATAAGGTGTTGGATCCAAATACTGCGGGATAAAAATAATTTTTGATTATCTTTCTATTCCTATTTCACACAACTCTGTTAAAAATGTGGGATGGGTGTGCTGATATTTAATTATTTTTTTAAAAGAACAACACCCTATTTATTACAACGGCATGTGCGTGGCAGAAGCCAAAAGTACGCTGGAGAGAGATCAACAAAAAAAAAAGAGGAGAAGAAGCAGGGCTTTCCGATGGCTGGGGATCAGCTATTAGCCGAAAGAGAGAAAAATTGGGGCCTCTGTAACATTAATCAAACTCTTCACCTAGTGGGCAACCATATGGCAGAACAGCATGTGCATCGTGCAAACTTGCTGATCGCCAGTAACAGGGTGCAATTAATTCCGCTGGCTGCATCCAGCACAGGCCTACCAGTTTAGAGCCCAGGGAGAGAGGGCTGAGGAAAAAAAAAAAGTGCTGCTCGTCTCTTTCCTGCCCAAAAAACAGAGGGATCAAATTCAGAGTGATGAACGAGGGGGAGAACAGGGCCCTTGTTCATAGACTCGAGAGAGAATGACTGCACATGGATGGAGAGATCAGCAGAGGAAAAAAAAAAAAGAGAGTGGAGGAATAGAAAATAGAAAAGCGAATGTCTTTAAACGGATCACTCGTACAATCAGTGTGCTTGAACATTAATATTCATGACTAACACTTAAAATAATATTATTAACAAAGTTACTAATTACATCCCTGCACACACACACTACATTGTTTTTGTAGGAGGGACTTGTTTTTTCCCCCCCCCTGCAGCATTCCTTATTGCTCCACTCTACCGTTCTTTTCCTCTTCCCTAATTTAGTATCGACCCTCTTGGCCGGGTTACTGTTTCGTCTTCACTAAGGAATTCTTGTCAAAAACTTCTGTTTTTCTTGTTCGGCAAAATTAGCATCTCTTTTATGCTCTTAATGAAGTGGAGGCTCCTTAACACATAACATGGAATATTTCAGTAGACGAAATGAGATCCTGTTAGCTATTCCCCAGGTCCATCGCCTCTCTCCGGCCCATACCAATATCTGAAATGACTTTGGGGATGTTTGCTTCATTAGAATACACCCCGCCTCCAAAGACTTATTGTTCATTTTCGACCATGTATTATGACCCTGGTGGGACACTGTTAATGAGAGGAACTCTGTGTAGCTCAACTTCCTGGGTGGACAGCTCTGCATTTCCTTGCTTTTTGCTTATGTCCAGAAGGCTAGCACTGAATAATGAAGTGCATTCATCACGGAAACAACAACACTACTACCGCATGTTCTCTACAACCACATACACAAACTCACTCACTTACACACAAACACACACAAATACATTTCTACGTATAATCTCATACCTATAAATCACAAATCTAGCGTGATGAATATAACGCACCTCTTTTCAAGCAGATACAGTCTTTTTACAGATGAACCTAGAGCCAAAACATTGTTACAGTGTGAGGGCGGTGTCGCCCTGCACCCCACAAAGCAATTGTTTTTATGGCTGCCACAGGGCGCGGTCATCAGTGGATTTATGATTATTTGAATCTGTGGGCCCTTGCTTTCAGCTGCGACCTAATGAAGTACGATTCAGACAGCTGTTTGGTTTAGAGACATGGTGCTGATGAACTGTTTTTAGACGCTGAACGCTTCCAAAAGCACTGCTCTAGCTAACGTCTTCCTTGGCCTTTCCAAATTAGCGCTATATTTATTAACCATACACACCAATGAGCCATCTGATCACTGATCGGAATGACTCTGACAACTGCCACACTGTGATGGCTAAACACTTCGGTCTGTTCATCTCCAAAACAGCAGGTCTTGCAGGGTGTTCCTGGTATGCAGTGATAAGCATCTTCCGAAGGTGGTCCAAGGTAGGACATCCAGTCAACTGGCAAGAGTGTCATGGGTGCCCAAGGTTCAGTGATTGGTGCATGTGGAGTCAAGGCTAGTAAGTCTGGTCTGATCCCAGAGAAAAGCTACTGTAGCACATAACTGTTAATGCTGGTTACGGTAGAAAGGCACTAGAACACACAGTGCATTGCAGCTTTGCTGTGTATGAAGCTCCATAGCTACAGACCAGTCAGGTGATGGTAATATGATGTCTGAGCAGTGTATACATACAATTTCCGTTAAGTGATACACAGAAGTCTTTTCATTTAAAAATGGACCTTGATCATAACCCATAACCCTTGTAACTACCCCAGGTCATACACAAGCCCTGCAATGACTCTGACCCTGACCCTTATTCCACACTGTGAAACCGCCTACCACTATCATTTCTGCAATGTTAGCCTCGTGTGGTTTTTTCCCCAGACAGTGAGAAAGTGAGAGCGAACGGCAACCATCATTAATCAATATGTTGGGCTTTATTTGTGATAATTCATCATGACACAATATTAATGGGTGGCAATGCCCTTCAGAGGTGAGCCTCATGCAAATGCAGAGGGGGAAGCAATTAACTTTCGAGCGACGCACAGATGATTATAAATGACAAGGATATGTCAATTACCACAGCCAATAAAGAGAGACGGAGGCTGCGAGGGCAATCTATCCACTTTACAGCTCCTCCTCAGCCCATAGGCTCTGTCTATACAGCGAAAGCAATGCGCTAAAAGAACACCTCCCTGAGACCCGGATGACGCAGTGGCTCAAAGACAACTTCGGATGAATTCAACTGCTTTGCTACTACTGTTGACTGTTTTGGTCAAAATGGCTAAATAGGGTAAATAGCGGGCCATAATCTGGTGCAATCCAATACTTTACCAGAAGTATAGGGCTAGATTTAAGAAGTTGGCCAAATAAGTGTGAGAGCATAATCCTTATAGTGTACCTGTGGTGAATTTGTATTACTAGCTCTTTAAAACGATCACGTATGACATCAGCGGTTCCATCCGGCAACGTCAGTCATTGCTTCTTGTCAAGTATGTGCAAGTGCTGCCAACCTACTACTACTACTACTACTATCAGGGATGTGCAGCGACATGTTGCCTTCTTCATTAGCTGTTCCAGCCCTGATAGTGACACGAATTTGTTGCTTTGTCCTATTGTGTGGGCTGCGTGCAGCAGACACCAGTCTAAGATGGCACATTACAGCCAGTGCTGAGCATACGGCTGCACAAACAGCAAGCGCGGAAAGCACGGAAAACAACATAAAGACACAGGCCATACTCTGAAAACGTTGACTTTTGGATGCAATTCAGTAGTCTGCGAAGACCACTTCAGGCCAATCTGCAAGCTTTTACGTATAGAACCGGACGCTGGTCCTACGGAATTCCTTCATTAAAAGCCAAAGGATGACAACGCCTCGCCAAAAGGAACCAGTAAAAGGTTAGAGCCTTTAGAATACGGGGAGTTTTATCACCTAAAATGTCGCTTGCTGCTTGTTTACTTGCGCTGGACAACCCGGTCCAACGAGTTCACGTCACATCCGGAAAAAAATTGTTCTTCCGCATTGGCTCAGCCCCTGCTAGTAATCCACTGAATAGAATTGCCCAGTATAGTGCTTTTTATGATAATTTATGTTAAAACAAGCTCACTATCACTTAAACTATTACATTACGCATGAATTATTGTGTAAAGATTACCAATACTGGTACTCTTTAAATAGTGCTGATAGGTGTGGGTGATCTACAAACAATGCGCTGTTTTCTAAACACAGGCACAGCCAATTCATTTGAATATGCCACCCAATCTATCAAGAGCCGGCAGTTCAGTACAGGGTCGCAAACAAGCAGATGATATTCAGGTGGAAGACGCGTGCAGCTTGTTGGGAGTAATAAGAGAAGCACGTAAACATGGGTTGTACACACTTTCTCATGAAACACCACGGCGACGCAAAATAGATGTATTCATCCTTATGAGGAAATTAAAATATCCAGCAGCTCATATAAAAACAACCACTCTTTCATTCATAAAAAAAAAATGAATAAATAAATAGATAGTCATAAAAGACTAAATAAATAGCATTAAAGTGTGTTTAATAAAAAAGGCTAAAAATTTATAAATACATAAAAGTGTGTGTGTGTTTAGGGGGGGTTAAAAAGTCTAATTGCAGTGAGGACAAAGGATCTCATGAACATCTTGAAAGAGGAGCTCTTTGCTGCGGCTGCACCAGCCAGTATGTGGAGAGGGTGACTGCTACTACACATCATGCCACGAATAACATGCTGTAAAAGAAATTAATGCAAAAAGTAAGGCATGCTTTTTTTCAGTAGGAAATACAGCCAGAACCAGCAGTAAATTGTGTGTCGCAAACCTTAGTAAATCAGTTTGTATGCTTGATTTACATATTCTCCTCCCCATATTTTGCGCCTTGAGAAGAAAACTCACAGAAATGTATATGCAACATGGCCAGTTGCAGAAATCTCTGAGTCCGGTGGGCTCTCGGGTGCAATCTTATCACTATGACCTTTAGTAAATACCATCAGTACTTTTTAAACTCCAAAACCAGGTTTGTGCTGAGGCAACTAATTAATAAATCTGGATTATAATGTATTATTAAGAGGATGATTACTTTTGAAAGATTTCTCCATTAGGAAACAATAAAAAAAAATACCTTCTGCACTCAAATCCATTGAGCCAAGATGAACACACACCTGAAACTAAAACTAGTTTAATAAGATCTTAAACAAATCTTGGATAAAATCTGTAACACTCACTCATTTACTCATAGGCTAAACCACTTAATCCTTATAGGGTCGCGGGGAAGCTGGTCCTATCTCAGCCAACAGTGGGTGAAGGTGGGGTACACCCTGAACAGCTCGCCAGACCACTGCAGGGCAATACACACACAACCATTCACACTTGCACTTACCCCTAGGGTCAATCTGAACAGTCAATCGGCCTAATGTGCATGGCTTTGGACTGTGGGAGAAAACTGGAGTACCAGGATGAAACCCACACAAGCACGGGGAGAACATAACAAAACACAAAACTTCCCCACACAAAAACGGCCTCGCCGAGCTCAGGACCTTCTTGCTGTGAGGCGAAGGTGCTAACCACTACACCACTATTCCACCTGAAATCTGTAACCAAATTTATAATAAACTCATCCTCAATGTCAGATTATTCAATGAAAATCCTCGTAATTGACAATTAAAGAAAACCTCTACATTCTGATCATGTCATCAGTCAGCACAAGCTGAGCTTTCATTTGGAAAAAAAAAAAGAGGGCAGGAACAAGCCTGTACTATAATAATAGCAACGTCATACCTAGAGAAAATACATTTTAAAAAGTGAAGAAAAGGATTTGGACCTGTTCATGTTAGGGTAAAGGAAGAAAACATGAAATGCTCATTTTACAGTGTGAAGGCTGCATGGAAGTTTTGCAACTTACAAGTACAGTCTGTTCTACTCTCTGCACTAATGCCACTTTATACCTCAATTTACTACATTTTGTACAGATTTTGCTATATATTTGCACTATATTCTATCTATTTTGCAGAGTTTTTGCCATTGCAATATACTCTATATATTTTTTTTACACTTGAATGAAATTAACCATACTGTTACACTGACCTTATTGCATATTTTTATACTGTGTATATTGCTTTTTATTATATATTTATATAATAGTGTATATGTTTTTTTATATAAATACCGTCTATTTCATATATTCATGTCAATTTTATAGATTCATGCCGATCATTTTTCATCTCTTATACTGTCGTGAGCAAATGCAACGACATTTCGTTCTGTGTACACTTGTATATCTGAATGACAAATAAAGCTAAGTCTAAGTCTAAGTCTACAAGCACACGAGATCACGCATGTACAGTAGGCTGGTTACATTATCAATTATCAATGTAAACGTTTTATATAAATGAATGAGTGATCATCACTACCATATTTGGGAGCTGTTCCATGAGTTTCATCTTCCTACTGGTGGCTTTCACATGAATGTCGCAGCAGCATTCACACTCGGATATTAATTAAAAAAATCTGACACTGACGGAAATTTGGCCACTGGTGGGAATCTCACGTAATGCACCTTAAGACTGGCAATAATCCTGTGTAAACTTAAGAAGAAATATTGTTGTAGTGAAGAAAAATAAAAAAGAGTTGTGGATAGACTCATAGCACAGACACGCTCTTTCCAGAAGGCAGGAATGTACCAAGATTTCAAAACAAATCATTTAATCACAAAAAAAAAAAAAGAAGAAGAAGAAGAGGATATTACGCAGGACTGGAGCACTGCATAAACGTAAATAAACTACACTGGTATACACATTTTCAGAAGTTGTCTGCTTCAGAAATAAATTGTGTAGTTTATTATGAATTTTGGCATACTGAATCAAATTTCACAATAAAAATGGATGATTGGCTTCTGTTTCCAAGATATTTAAGGTTTTTTTTTTTACATGTGACTTCGACATATTAAAATTGTGTTGATAGCTATTAAATAAAGTATTTAAGATAAATTATAGGCAGTTTTTTCATAATTTCTAATTAATAATCTAATTAATCATAGTTTCTCTGATTATATAATAGTTCACCTGCTCTGCAGAAGGGTTATATATTAAATTACTTTTGGATTTTTGGTTAAAAAAAACCCCAAACATTATTAATAAATATACAAGTACAGAGATCAGTTCTTACTCAGTGTTTACTTGGCCCTTCTTAGCCTGTCTCCTGCACTGATTAAATGGAACTGCAGTCCATTTTTTCTTCTTTGTCAAATCTTTCCCAAGTGGAGGTACCATACAGAAGTAACAATGGATGATATGATCAGCTGGCTCTCTCCAAATCATTGGCACAGCAAAATGTCATGACTTCGTTTTCCTTGGTGAAGATTTGTTGCACAATTGTTGCAACGTGTAGATGCAGGGCCCAGTTCTTGTCCTAATTTTGCTCCCAAAGTAAAGGAGGCAGGCTTTCTGAACCACAGCAATTATACTGCACTTTTGTGATGCAAAAGTCACTACAAATCAGTGATATATATATTGTGTAGTGACTTCTGATTTAAATTCAGATCCCTTCCCTTTATAACACACCCATCATTCATGATTCAAGTCAGGGTTGTATATGCTGACCCAGTACCATGACTTAAAAACTAGAGCCAATCAGCAATGTTAAACATCGTCTCATTCCCACTGGCCCACAATTCAACTTTATCAAACTCGATATGTTAATAAGTTTGACTATATATATTTCAGAATCATTTTGGCTGTAGACCAGTGTTATCAGTCATGACTTGGTGAAGAATAATAGTAGCAGACTGGAACTCACCAACAAGCTGCCTAAAGATTCAGCTAGGAAGCCAAGGAGGGAGAACAAATTAGGCTGTTTTATTTCAGGGCCAGGATGGGAGAGCTCAGACGGTGAAAAGGAGGATCTCCCACCAGGCTGACATCACTGAGAAATGGGAATAGCCATTAGCATGTGTCAGAGCCAGGAGAAGCGCAAGGGAATAAATAACTAACATGAAGAAAGGGAAAATTTTCACCGGCACTACCTGGAGGAAGATCCAGGAATCAGGTCGGAGGGTTTACTCGCTCAGAGAGACACGAATCTGTCCCATGTTGTGCTTTCTTAGCTTTAAGAAATCTATTTAAACATGGCAGTGTAATTATTTAGTGAAAATCACTGACACCATTGTACTATAAGCGAAGACTCAGTTCTTACCTCTGCAGTGCAGCTGAACATGTACAGGTTTATTCCTAGCCTTAGCCCAGGGAAGGACAATCCTGGCTAGCAGCCCTCTAATTTCCCAGCACTAAACAATCAACGGCCACCAAGGGACCTGTACAGCACATTACAAGTTAAGCTCTCATTTTGTCGCCAGGGCACAGGGAGATAAAAAATAAAACGGAAAGGTGGAAAAGGAGGGGGGAGAACCTGAAACTTTCACTCTGATTTGACCTGTGGCCGTACCCAAGGAGCAGTGAGGGAGCCCAGAGGTGTCAGAAGTATTTGGGTGGGTTTTCCTAGGAGCAAGTGTGGTTATTGTGTCGGAGGTCTGCTGGGGACAGGAGGGCAATATTGCTTTAATGTGCGTGTTAGTGGAGAGGGGAATGGATAGATTAAGACAGAGTCCCAGACCAGCAGAAGCCCAGCTCCCTGAACACAGCTCTGCTAAGCTGCATTACATTTAAGAATCAGAAGTGTGTTGGTGTGTGTGTGTGTGTGTGTGTGTGTGTGTGTGTGTGTGTACACTGCAAGTGAGCAGCACCTTCCCAGTTAAATACAAAAGAAATATAGCAATTTAAGTTCAGTTAATTTGTTCAAACAAACAACGAACCAAAAAAAGTGTAAAACACTTACAAAAATAATTCCTTAAAATAGATCCAAGCTCAGGTTTCATGAAGTAAATAGAAATGCGAATGTATTCTCTGTAATGTCATGTTTATGGTTTATATGTGCAGTGATGATGCCCGTACAGGGTGGGCTAAAACACCTGTGATTAATGACGCCATGTCATATAGCGGCACCGAACTACTTCTTTAAATTATTCACCATGAATAATTTTAAACAAACACACTGCCGTTCCATCAGATGTACCCGATGATTCATTCGATACTATCTAATAAAAGCAAGCTGAAAAATCTAACCAAGGGTTTTACCCACAGCTGCTTTTCTCACATTGCACAGCAAAACACAACTTTTACAATCAGAGACAAAAAGGTTCTTGTTCTATTTTAGTAATCTGACTGCAGAACCGCAATCCCTAATACTGTTATTAGATCATCATTAGCATAATGTTTGTGATAAGACAGTGATAAAGTATAACAATATAGATAATGTAGCGTTAGATTTATCATTAGACAGGTTAATCCTTTTTTTTTTTTTTGCACCAAATCACACACAAATGCACTGAAGAGTACTGGTATTGGCCATCCTTACAGCATAATTTGTATGTAATACGTTTAAGCAATACAGACACTTATTTTAACATAAATGACCATATAAAGCACAAAACTTGTATTTTTGGGCTGTTTCACTATCAGGGTATACTTTTTGGGTAAAACTAGCTTTTGTGGTTTCTTGTTACCAGTCAACACTTTATGAAACCGGAATATTTTGTGTGAAATATCAGAGCTACAGGTCTAATGGTGTCTAAATTACACCGGGTGAAAGTATAACAGGTACAGGGTCTCTAGAATAACTACATCGGCTTGTTGTGTATCAGAATTGTAAAGAATTCACAGAAATTAAGAACAAAAGCTCACTAAACACATTATCTGAGCAGGTTTCATGCAACATCAGTTGTATATATTATTAACTGCAGTAACAACAGCATCAGGGACAATCTTTGTGGTTTTCCGAAGAAGACACCTTTTTGACGGACATGTTGATGTGGAACTCTGTACAGAAAGCATTTTACCTCCAATCCCAATTGTATTTTTCAGCAAGCTATACAGTACTATGCTGCTTTAGAAAAAGCAATTGATATCTGAAAAAAGCACGTCTGTCCTCCACACCTATTGTCTACTTTCGGTCTACTTTATAGTATAAATAAGAGCTAACAAGCAGCAGAACATCTTTCTAGATTGTATGAACAAAAAACAGTCATAAAATATGCAAGTGCCTACATAAAGGGGTCCCTTATATAATTTTAAAAAGACAACCCTGACCATGAAACAGCCCTTTTGTCCCGTACATAACTAGTGAGGGCTGAACTGCAGGCATCAGCAGCTTAGCGGTGGGTTTTCCCCAAAAGTGACGTCAAAACGTTGGGCGGGGTGGACGTCTCTTATGGAGACAGTGAGACGTTACATTCTAGTGACTCTGATGATGAGAATGCTGCCAGAGATGAGTGTGAAGGTAAATACAAAATGGATTGCGCTTGTTTGCGCAGCTCAGCACTGGCCGATAATGTGTTATGCTACACGGGTCAGTGGCCCAGCCAATACAATGAGTTCGCGTCAATACCAGGCTGGAACAGCCAATCAGAAAGGCAACATGTTTCTGAGCATGCCTAGAGTCCTAACACTCTGAAATCTGGCATGGATTGATGTTGCTGAAAGAATCCACTGTTGATATACGTGGTTGTTTTAAATAGCTAGGAACACTCATTCACCATATGTACCCTTGAATATTTTTTTAAATATATATATTAGCAAAGAAAGCACTACATTTGCTTAGCATACATATGATCATGGTTCAAAAGTGGTTCCACCCTGTTCTTGATTCAACCCATTAATGATTAGAATATTATTGAATATCCTAGCATATCCACTTCTCGAGCACATCCCGTTTTTGCGCTGCTGTTTTTTTATTTTTTCCAAGACTGCAGCACTTCACTGGAGATGTAAATAAATCATTAAATTATTATCATTAAACTTAATTCAACTTATCCCACCTTGCATGTGCAGTAAGCGATTATCACATATTCTCCGTTTTGTCCCACTGAACGCCCATGGCTGGCTCGTGAGGTTTGTCTCCAACATGTTTGGGATGGTGTAACTTCAGCAGGCTGATGATTCCTGTGAAATTTTATGATATAAAACATCTTGAACGTGGCTGGAGTGGTGATAATTATGTCCGTCCAAAGATTTTGCTGAAGAGACTTTCAGCGATTCATGTGTGTGTGAAGTCCAGGGAGTTTATAAGATAGTTGGAAAGTGGCAGAATGTGAACTTTCAGGATGCATGCAACGATGTGATTACAGTTTTTATCAGAGATGCCGTATGGATCAGGAAGCTTCCCTTCCAACAACCAGATTATCAACATATCGTTCCAATGCAAATTTATCCAAGTTTGTAATAGATGCAAGTTGCTCTGGATAAGGGCATCTACCAAATGCTGTAAACGTAAATGCATAGTGCACTGGTAGTTGTAGCAGTAGTAGTTTGGTGCATTAAAAAGCCTCAGAGTGAGAGGGAAAGGAATACAACTGAAAAGTCCCACGATTTAAGTAAAGGGCGAATAAACAGAATAAACAGTCCACCCGTCTCTGAGTCTTTAGTATCCCGAGCCTGAGTTCTGTTATAGCCCTCTTCTGTGCACACTGGGTCCTCATGTGGTACATCATCATCTAGAACATGTTTGAAAAACAAAAGTAATACTACAAGCCAGGTAATCCGAAGTAACCTACACAAGTGTGACATCAGACGAACACAAAGGGGCTGCGGTGGAACAGTCGTATGATTATCAACACATAATTTCAGCCTGTTCTGTTCCAAAACTGTCCTTGTGTATCCATCTACTGAGATCCAATTTTAGTGAAAGATGCAGATTTCAGCGTTCAGAGAAGGCCAATTGAACAAGTCCTGGAAGTACAATGGTGCTTTTCGATCCCATATGGCAACCAAGGGGTGTGCATGCTTCAGCTGCATTGTCCCATAAATCATTGTGCAACAAAATACAAAAAAGAAAATACCACCAATAGTGAAAAAATACACACAGAGGAAAGGAATCAAGCACTGAAATTGGCCCTCGTCTTGCAGACACTGATCAAGTTCAGAGAAGCAGCCACAAATTAATCTACTTTTCAGTCTTTCCACCATCAAATTAGAGATACACTAAGTTAGCTGTAAAGTGTCGACTCAAACACAAACAGTGTGTTTATTGTAGATATCTAAGCAGTTCCCCAGGAGCAAGTTCATTTTACAAATCATTAACTAACTCACCCATTTACATAACTGCTTAATCCTATTAGGGTTGCAGAGGCTAGAGCCTATCTCAGCCAACACTGGGCGAAAGCAAGGTACACCAAGGACAGCTTGCCAGTCCATCGCAGAGCAACACACACACACACACACCTATTCACACTCATGCCTGCAGGCAACTTGGAACAATTAGCCTGATGTGCATGTCTTTGGACTGTGGGAGGAAAATGAGGTACTAGAAAAAATGTGTGTGTGTGTGTGTGTCTGTGTGTGTGTGTGTGTGTGTGTGTGTGTGTGTGTGTGTATATATATATATATATATATATATATATATATATATAAAATAACATTCTTGCAGAGTTATTTAAAATATTTTTTCAATATTTTATGGCTTCAGCTGATGACATGCTTCATAGGAATGCTGTTATTAAGAAGTAACAGACCACAATAATAATAACACACACAGTAGTATGCAGTGAAGATTATACACCACTACTTATGTCCTAATAATTTTTCAGAAAAATTGCTATTTTCAGTGTTTTTGTTTATTAGCCATACTTTTACCTCAATATACTTGTTGGAGTGATTTTTTTGGTTCTCAAAAACAATACAATACATTTTCACCAAAAAATCATAGAGAAGTCATTTTTTACTTCTTTTCATAAGGAGCCCTTTTAGACAAAAGTGGTGGTGTATAATCTTCACTGCACACTACTGTGTGTGAGTGAGTGTGTGTGTATATATATTACACACACACACACACACACACACATATACATAGCTGGATAGATAGACACCGTACATGTTTTATAT
>JAQMYF010000007.1:10818311-10833916 GCA_030014195.1 Neosilurus mollespiculum
AGAAAGACAGCCAGACCGAGACAGCGAGAGAGAGAGAGAGAGAGAGAGAGACAGAGACAGAGAGAGAGAGAGAGAGAGAGAGACAGACAGACCGAGACAGCGAGAGAGAGACAGAGAGACAGAGACAGAGACTGAGACAGCGAGAGAGAGAGGGACAGAGAGACAGATACAGAGACAGAGCGAGAGACAGAGAGAGGGACAGAGAGACAGAGACAGAGAGACAGAGAGAGAGAGAGAGAGAGAGAGAGAAAGGAAGGAAGGAAATAAAATGGCAAGAGTTCTTTTTTTATACGTATAATGCTACAAACATCATCAACGTTCTTCCTGTTTATTTAGGTCTAAACAGAACGGAGAAGAGGAAAAGAAAGATGGGCTCATATCGCCACATCACTCCAAACTTTACACCATTCGCTCTCAACCTCTGATGGAAATGACTGAGGCTGCAGGGCTGTTACAAGTCTCTCCATTGCTAGTCTGAGGTAGGTTTTCTGAGGAGGTCCTGTTTCTATCCTGTATCACTTGGATCGAGATCCTGTATCACTTGGATATAGTGATACACTGCACTGTATGTACACACAGACAGGGATTACCTGCAGCCTACAGCGCTAAAAATTTGACCCACAAGTTGAGATACGAGTATAATTTCATTTCCAAAATCACAAACTTAGCCATTTGAAAATGCTAACACTCCATTAAAATACTGCACTAATTACACATGCATAAAGGGAAGATCATATTAAAATCTAACTTACCAAAAAATAAAAAAAGGGTTATTTAAGGAGAGCCCTGGGCTATTGTTTGGGTTGTTTTGCTGACCTGTTGTTTTACATTGTCCCTTTGATTACACAAAGTGTGTTTTAAGTTTTTCTAAAGCTGGCATCAGCACTTCAGGAAGCACAATGAGTTTTAGATTTAGAGGCTTGAAGAGCTGGAAATAGACAGAGCTGGAGATGGGGGCCAACAGCGAAAATATCTGACAGTAATTACGTTAAAGAGAAGGTCGTTTAGAATAAAGAAAAGACTTCATGCAGCATACACATGTAAATAACTGCTTGCTCTGCTCTCTAAGGGCTGTGAAATAAACCTGAACACATCACTTGTAAAACATGCTGTTTAGCACGGTAACGGTCATGGCTGAGAAAAGCGGCGACAAGCCGGCACTGCTCAAATCATCCTCTTCTTCTCTCTCACTCCAGGCTGTAACGGGCATCTGTGGATATGCCAGCTGCAAGTTATTACGAATGACAACCTCTAGAAATTTTCAGAGCTCACACATGAATTAGATTCTTATACCTTAAGCTTCCATGCATGGGCCATTCAAGCAACCTTTGACATCAACTGTTCAATCAGACACTTCAGTGCTTCTCTGTGCTTCGGAAAATGGGAGCGTTACTGTATACCGAATATATCGTGGAGCCAGTGGTGTAGTGGTTAGGGTGCTGGGTTCATGATCGAGAGGTTGTGGATTCAAATCCCCGTTAGACCCCCACCGTGCAAAGACCCCTAGGCAAGGTCTGTCCACCCAGCACCAGTAAAAATAGACATGTAAATGTTAGATAAGCGGCTTTGGGACCGAAAGATCACTGGTTCGATTCCCAAACCAGCAGGAAAAATGTGTGGTGGCGGTCGGGGAGTGAGCTGCACCTTCCCTTCAGTCACATTCCTGGCTGAAGTGCCCTTGAGCAAGGCACATAACCCCCAACTGCTCTCTGGGCACTGCAATGTGTGGCAGCCCACAGCTCCGAGTGTGTGTGCTCACTGTTTACGTGTGTGTGCTCACTTTGGATGGGTTAAATGCTGAAGTAAAAATTTCCCTTGTGGATATAAATATTATAAAACAAAATAAATAAATACGGGGAAGGTAACCTGAAATGGACTAGTGTCCCATCCAGGAGACTCCTAGTCGCTTCACACTACGGAAACTGGGGCTCCGGCTCTGATAAGCCAGTAGACTCGGGTGTAAAAAAGCCCAACAGACTTATTGTACACTACGCATGACAAAACCCCACACTATACACAACACACACTCAGTTGATAAGCTGACCGTACTCTTCTTTGTAAACTAACTGAGGATGACAGTGAGTCACCAAGATTCCAAACGACACAGCGATGTCTGTGCGATAGGTGGATTAAAATGAACTTTAATTCGATTAAGTTTTAATCTGATTTTCATTAAAAGGCCAACTAGACGCAGTAATTGTGAGACGAGTGCTAAAGAGTAATATCCATTAAAACTCAAAATTGGAGACGGATAAGAGCTCCTCTCTGACAAGTGAAGCATGGAATTAAATTATATGACACCTTATTAGGAGTAATGGAGAGAACAGAGTGCATTCCCATGGAGGGTTCTTATCCTAGAAAATGAAAAAAATCAAATAAAATCAATCTAAAAACAGAAAAAGCAGTCGGAATACTTTCATAATCAATAAATACACATACAAACCCAAGGCACATTCTTTAAAAAGTATTTCTCAAAAAAAATTTCACTAGGGTCAAAATCGAAAAGGATCTCATGGAAAATGATGTTGCTTTAAAATGCTGTTGACCCTTTAAAAATACTTGTGGCAGCTGTTAGACTTGAATCATGAGTTCATTACCGCTAATATTTTCATAATGGGAAACTAATTACAACGTGTTTAACAGCAGATGCAACCTGGTGGGTGTTGTTTAAAAAAAACAAACACCCAAAAAAAACAAAAAAAAAAAAACAAACAGTGATCCTCGACATTAAATTTAGGTGCGATTTTAGGTACCAGCAGCGCACTGAGAACCTGGCACATCGGAGTCAGGATTGGAGAAAATCGGCATTGTGTTGTTTTACTGGAAGTCTCTCAGCCCTGCTCACAAAATACAAAAGGCCAGATGTGGATGATCACCCAATCTTAGATATGCAAATGGGAGTCGAGTACGTCAGCCAGTGGTGGATTAAAACCAGTAAAATCAGACACAATCTTAAGCTATTCAGTAATAACAGCTTTTTATGACATTAAGGGCGATCTGTACGAGTGGAATCGAGATGGACTTTGAGGTAGGGGCGCGGAAACGATAAAGGGAGAAGATCTAACACAGCCTGGCCCAAGGGTCACATTACGGGTTTAGTGCTATATCTGTTCCGGCCCATATCCAGGTTGTGTGCTGGGAGTGCTGCTTATGTAGACACAACCTGACCACCAACACAAAGTATGTGTGTGTTACTCTTGAATATAATCCAGGGGTTTGTGTTCTCTTTCTTCTTTTCTGTCAATTTCACAACACCTTTATTCACCAAATAAGATGTGACTCCTTTATTTAAGACAGGACTTAAAAAGCATGTCTGATTCAGTGTGCAATAGTGTCCTTCAGTAGTATTTTGGGGACAGAAGATGTAATGTTCCTGATCCTTGCCAAATAGAGAGTGACCGTACTTCCAGTGAAGAGGAATCTGCGTCATCGTTGTCCTGATTTTGCAAAAACAGAAAAAGCATCTGAATCCACTTTATTTAAAGGTACAGTGTGCAACATTTTGGAGGATCTATTAGCAGAAATGAAGTATTATATCACCAATAAATACACTGTCATTAATCTATATTCATTTGACAAAGTCGTTGGGTTTTTGGAATCTTAGAATGAGCCATTTATTTGTATATGGGGAGCAGGTCCCCTCTCATGGTCCCCGTCTCATATTGCACCACCATGTTTCTACAGTAGCCCAGAACCACACAAGCTTCGAAGGGGAGGGGTCAGTCATAAATTCAAGTAGCTGCAAATCTGGAACCTCATCACTAGATGCCACAAAGTCTTACACATTGTACCTTTAAAGCTGAAAGCACAGTGATCACTCCTGAACTGAAATCATATCATGATTGGAGTACATCAGAAACAGCACTCAATTAAAATCCAACCATTTGAACTTCATTGTTGTTCTTTAAATAACATTAAATTTGTGGCTGGTTTAAAAAAAAAGGTACCAAAGGTGAGATGGGATTGCAAGCCGTTACAGTTACAGGTACAAGGGTATGACACTAGATGGAAAGTTGAACATCTGGAAGGCGATGCAAAACAGAATAATGGCAGCCTGAATGTTGTAATATTGTCAGAAGTGTAACATTTTTGCAAAAATATCCCAACATTAAATCACTTAATCTTTGTTAATCATTTTGTTCTTAAAACAAGACATTAAAAATATTAATAAAAGGCTTCACTAGAGTGTAAGTGTTGTTAAATATAAGGTTAAACTCCTGACAGTATTGTAACATTCAGGCTGCCATTATTCTGTTTTGCATCGCCTTACAGACGTTTAACTTTCCATCTAGTGTCATACCCTTGTACCTGTAACTGAAACAGCTTGCAATCTCATCTCACCTTTGGTACCTTTTTTTTTTAAACCGGCCACAAATTTAATGTTATTTAAAGAACAACAATGAAGTTCAAATGGTTGGATTTTAATTGAGTGCTGTTACTGATGTACTCCAATCATGACATGATTTCAGTTTAGATCCTGCTGGCCTCCATCTAGACTCTTGTACCTATAACTAAAACAGCTTATAATATAATACACAAATATTATGATCTCCCTTTTGGTACCATTTTTATTTTAAACAGTCCTACTGAGGCACAGAAATACCTTCAGCCTCCTAGCAATTTTAATTCAGAAATATTATTAAAAAGTAAGTAAATAAATAAATAAATAAAAACCTTTTAAAATTCATTAAAAAAAATAATCAACACAGTCACTGAACAAAACATTTTGATTTGGTGTAAATAAAGAACTGCAAGCTCATCCACATTCATCCATTAATTATACGCAAAAGGTTTTGAATCCAGCTTTTAGGTGCAGCTTCTTTTATTTCACAGGACATTATTTTCTAGCACTGATTTTTACAACAGATTTTAGATTTACAGAATACCCTTCGCGTCTCATCATAGAGCATGAAAATAATAATAAAGCACAAAAAAACAAACCTGAAACAGTAAAGCACAGAGAATATGACAATGTGAAAACTTCCCTATCTGAAGTGGTTCAGCTCTACAGACTGAAGCTTCGATTATAATCAGTGTACTGAACACCTTTACTCTGTATATCTGTTTTATTTACATTAACCTGCAAAAACCTGGATAATTCAGCTTTGCTTTTGGTTTTTTTTAATCATTCTTTTTTCCTTCTTCATAAGAAATGTCTATACTGGCTGATGAAAAAAGTTTCAACAGAACACACTTCTGCTTTACTTACTTTCAAAGTGTTTTCTGGATTTCTAATGAAATAAGAGTGGACTGTTTCCCTTGCAGACAAAGAACCCCAGTTAAAGAGTTCTACATAGAAATACAGGGGGACCCCAAAAATTCTCCCACATTTCAAAGGGAAAAAGGAAAAAAAAAAAAAGGTTAAAGGTAAACAATAAACCTTCATTCAGTACAGTTTCATACATCACTTTTTAACCTTGGAAATGTGGGAGGTTCCTTTGGGTCACCTGGTTTTTTGTTGTTGTTTTTTTCCCACCCTGTATTAAAAGACAACCAAAGAGAACCAATAAGGGTTCTAGATTTAAGCTTTGTGTATCATTCTGCACTTCTGTTAATTATTATAACTGACCCATTCGTTTCCAAGATGCTACCCGAGTCACTGATCTGATGATGAGCTAAAATGCTGGAAACTACAAGAAAATATCGTTTTTCATAGCAGCAGATGTTTGATATATATTTTGGGGCTAAATTGTAAAGTCTGGTGCTCCCGAACATCCATGACAAGCACCAATTCCCTCTATTAATAACACCCCACTTTCATTTTGAATCAGGAAAACATTGTCACAACCCAAAGTGAAATGTATGGATTGTAATTACAGGAGTAGGGGTGAGGGTGAGAAGTTCCACCTGAGTAGCCTCGCACTGTTCTATTACCTCCACCTCCCTGCTCCTCCTGCCCCCGACTGAGTGCCTTGTACAACCTCTCCTGCACCACCTCCCACACCCCAGCCTTGACCCCAGTGGCTATGGCCAACTCCCACCGCAATTTTTCATTATGCCCTCCATTCTCGCCGGTCACCGAATCCCCACTGCATCCTCTCACACCAGTCCACTCTGTCACATCACACTGGGTCTGAATTTGAGCCCTGCTTTTTTTATTTACTGTCATTCACTTACACACACAGGCACACACACACACACACACACACACACACACACAAATAAAGAGAAATAACTAGAGAAGATTAAGACTCCTGTTCTGAGTGAGATATAACTGGGTTAATCATCATTTCCTTCTAACACACATGTATTCTAGTCCTCGTCCTCGTCTTTCAGCTTCCTTACAACTGTAATCATCACTGAACCTTTATTCACCTGCTGTAATTTTCCTCCATGTTACATACGCCAGTATTTCCCTGCTCCCAGAATTTTATCCAAGGTCAATAAAGTTCAATAATTTGACTAACCAGCCATATCTAGTGTTCATTAAATAGCCAATAAAACGATTTATCAAAAAGAATATGAAATGCACCTTTAAAACTCTCAAATTTCAATAAAACGTTCACAGATTTAATACCAGACTGAAATTAAAAAAGGCCAGTTCACGTTAAAATGAAAGAGAAAGAAATCTAAACAACACAGAAAAAAATACACATGATACAAGATCCTTTCCTTTTCAGATACAGACCCGGCACTGTAACTTTCTTTTAAACTGAAACACTTTAAAACTTACATGGGCAAAAATACCTGACTAAAAACACAGAACTCCAAGGTTTTTTTTCCAGTTAAACTGTTTCATACAAAAAAACATGCAGTGCAAATAATCTAACTCTAATAACAACATGCATAAATAAAAATGCCTAAATATATATTTTCAAATATCAATCCTATCAAAAATACATAAAGTCTCTATAATTTTAAAGCAGGGGGGTGGGGTGGGGGTGGGGGGGGTTTCCAAATCCACTGCGAACCCGCAGTCGGACCAAATTCTCTTTATTTTTTACTCTGATATCTCAACTACAGGTTTTTTTGGGTTTTTTTTTTTGCTGGTATCATCCCAATAGTGATCCTGGGTATCAGATTGGTGCTCTCAACATAAAAGCGGTCCTAATCTCCAATGATAGCTGTACATTTCCATTTAACATTTATGACATTTGTCAGACAGCCTTATCCAGAGCCACATTTATTTATCTCATTTATACAAACTGAGCAGTTGATGGCTTCGGGTTCTTGCTCAAGGGCCCAGTAGTGGCGGCGTGATAGTGCTGCGATTTAAACTAAGACGTGCTACCATTACCTTTGCTCTTTGAAAGCAAAACACTGTATATGAGAGCATCCACAGTCATAGACAATGAAAAGCAGAAAATGCAGGAGGTGAGTTGCTTTTACTGGATGATTTTAATTCTAATTACTTTAATGTCAGTGCTACTGAATATCAGCTTCATTCTGAATTCTAACTCACAAGGCCATAGACTTTAGAATTTATCTCCATCAAGAGTCACTTTTCCAACTAATCCCCATGTCAGAAGATAAGAACAGAAGCCTAATCACACAAAATAATAAGAAGATACACGAATACAACCATAAAAATCACATTTTAAAATATCTACTAAACGCATACTGAGCCTGGGATTTTTTTGGGACGCTGCAGTTTGGTGCTGTGAACCTCATTATTTATCCCCAACACAACCATTCACTTGAATGTCTAGACACATATAGAGAAATCGCCGACATACTAAACTAGAGGCAGAGCTCAAGACACTGCTGGTACCAACAGACTAAAAGTGAGCAATTTTCAATCAGACGGGTGAAAAAAAAACAAGATTTTTTTTTAAGGCTTATTCCTTTTTTTAAATTGTGCCTTTTTAACAACTGCTAAATAATTATTTAAATGTAAAAGAAAAAATGTTTATGAAACACTGAAGCTTCCTCTACTTTACAGTTGTTCTTTTTTTTTTTTTTTAATTCATGTCAATAATACGAGCACGAACGTAAATTTGCTTACTGACAACCTGATCACGTAAAAATAACTCCGGGACAAATCTGGCGCCACATACCGTACGTACGTCCAGATCAACACTGCTATAAGACAGCAGGACAAATCCTGTCTAATTAGTGCAGTGCGAATGCCATGCGCCATCCGTCATCATCAGAGAACAGTGACCGAGACACACCCGGAGACTGTACAGATCTGGAGGGCAAACCACAATGCACCCCATATCCAGAAATACTCTTATACAGCACTTCTCAGTGTAATAGAGGCTGAAATATTGTGTAACTGTCCCTCCATCACCTCCAAATATAAAATTAAAAACCAGAGGAAGGAGAGCACATACAGGATAGAAGAGAGATTCTGAAAAACACAGGAATTAGGAACGCTTCTCGGAGGTGGACATGGTACCCTTTTATCCCTTTATTTTCATTTAAATAAAGCAAATGAGATTAAAACTGATTCCTTCATGAGGTCCCACATGTCCATTTCACTAACACAAGTTTACTTCAACTCAAATATTTTTTTGCGGGGTTGGGGAATGGGATCAGGATGCAGTGACAGAAGTCCTTTTAATCCTGACAGAGAAAGGAGCAGAGCACTGGACAGTAAATAACTTTTACTTGGTTCAATAGAATAGAATTAAGGAAAGCACCCCAGTTGCTAATGGGAATGAATGGGAGGCATCAGCTCAGGTCAAACGTATGGCAAGATCAATGCAGAGGTACAGGTGTAGAGCAAGACAAAAAAAAAAATCATTGTGCCTGCACAAGTGTGTGAAAGGGATTGTGCGTGTGTGTGTGTGTGTGTGTGTGAGTGAGGGGGTTCTTTTACTACAATTAACCATAGTAGAGAGCAAAGTTTAAGAAAAGAGAGAGAGCCTCATAATGAGACGAGTAATGGACTAATGGGATGCAGTGAACAGTGGTCTGATCAGGTAGAGGATGGAAATGCACTATGCCTTCTAACCACAATTACCATATCACATGGCTTATTATGGGAAAAAATTATATTGGCTCTTAATGCATGAGGTAACTGGGCTCTGATATACATTTTCAATGCACTAAATCTGCCACAGTAGAAACCACCAGAATAATTAAGTGAATAGAATTTTAAATATATATATATATATATATATAATGTGTGTGTGTGTGTGTGTGTGTGTGTGTGTTTCTTGTTTTGAGACACTAAAAGGGAAGCTAGAAAAAAATATGTAAGATCTGAAAATATTTATTTTCTTCATACAAGTACAGCAGGTAGATTTTCTCCTTATTAATAGATTTTTTTTAAAAATCGCACTGATGGTTTATTTAAAAGGAAACATTTCTTTGAAATTCTCATAAAAAGACAGAATTACACATTTTTTTAAGGTCATACTGAATAGCAAAGAACAAGAAGCTTTTATCATCAGATTAATCAGTAAATGAAATAATAGTAATGATGTTTCCACGACTGATATTACAGCAATTTAAACATCAACCTGTCTTTCATTTCCTGCTTCAGTTCTGTATATTCAAAATAAAAAAGGACCATTAATCATTAATGTGTATGCTGTATTACTCCACTGCTGTTGTTTTTATTATTAGGAGTAGTAGTAGTAGTAGTAGTAGTAGTATATAAATGCTGATAGGCCAGTGATTGATTGTGTATTCCTTTACTTTCAGCTTTCCTCAAAATTACATCTCTGTATCAACACTTCTGATTTTGCAAGAAGGGTTCTACTACCCTCTAGCGCTTAGAAGAAAAAACACTGAAACGAAAATGATATTCATTTAAGATGATTTAATGAGACTAGCTGATATATTCTGAAAAGTAATTTATATAAATATATAAATACTAAATAAAAGAATGTATAAGGGGCAGGTTTTCACAAAGCACTCCGTGATATAATTTCATTCCAGCACTCGGAAATTAAATCCCACATTCTGCAGCACTCACATGAACACAGCATTGTTAATATCAATTTTATTACTGAATTATTTCTGTGAAATTGATGTTTTGTTTTGGGTTTGTTTTTTTTTCCAGTAATACGGAAAGATTTAAAGATTAACACACCCAAAGAAGACTACAGATAATACCAGTTTATCCAAAGCAAAGAAGCTTAAAAGTTCTGCTTGAAATTTTTGAACTCTAGACTTTATTTTTTAGAAATTATTTCAAAATTATAAGCATAAAGCTTACGCACAGCATCCTAAAGCTAAACAAGAGTAAGCGCTACCTTTCACACAATCCTCAGCTCCAGAAGTTCCAAATTTTTTAAAACAATTAAGATGTTTATGTGAATTTCAAGCTGAATAAACCACTGTTGCATGGAATATTTCATAACAGACTGACTGAGGAAATGTTTCAGTCCATTATGGCACATTAATGTAGTTGAAAGCCATTCATTTCATGACAAGCAATTCAGGCTCGCTGATCAACACTGCAGTATTACGGGATGATTGGTGGGGTTTGTATGCATCGTTCACAGGGTAATGTAGAATAGTATTACAGTTAATGGTCAAGCATTGTAATAAACAGGTATGCTGAAACAAAGCTATAATTCACAATGCAACAGTGCCACCTTCTGTCCATTATGTGCAATTACTTTAGCTCCCTTCTACTAACAGAGACAGATTTGTATAATCGTGTACATTATAAAGCAATATAAATATAATCACTTATATAAATAGATAAGTGCAAAGGGGAAACACAAAAAAGGCATCTCGCTTATTTCCGCTGTGGACTGACATTATATACTGTAAACAATATTAAAATCAACACCTGCAAAACAAAGCTGAACACACATCAAAATACTAATAATACATTTTTACCTTTCATGTGAGCAACACAGAAGGTACTGTGACCAATTTTCATTCCACAGGAAACTGCGTGCGTATATGTCTCTCCACCGTCCATGAGTGCGTGAGCTATATACTGTTCATACTGCTATTTTTGAGCTTACGGAAATTGTACTCAATAACGTAATATTACAATCGTCATTACATTTACATAGACAGGAACATATCAATAGGTCTAAAGCCAGGATCTAATTAAATCATTAGAAGTTTAACTTCATCTACAGAGCATACGTGTGTCCGGTTTTTAAATTTGAATAGTAACTAATGTCATGACAGTAGTAATGTTATTAACAGTATTAGTGTAAACGTGTCATTCAAATAACGTAACATAACCTAACGTTAGGCCCCATTATATGGAAACATGGATCTGACGTTATATATGCCAGTTGGTTTCACGTGAAAGGTCAGTGAATGCATGTGTTCGCTCCACCAGTCATTATTTCCTTCAGTCAAATCCTGGAATAAAAAATATTTAACCCTGCTTATAAAATCTGATTATGTTTCACACATACTACTCTAGGCAGGGTAGACTATTCAACAATTTGTTCCCAGTGTACAGGAATGTTTAAATCACCGGCTGATTTTACTCAAAGAAATGCAATGCAGAATGTACTGGATCTGGTGTTGATGTTGCGCTGAGTTGAGGTGACTTTAAAAAAAAAATGAGCCAAGTGATCCGAGATTGACCACCACGGGGAGGCTGGAGCCTCTCTCATCCCACACTGGGCGAAGGCGGGGTACACAATGAACAGCTCACTAGACCATTGCAGGGTCAATACACATACACAACCAACTCACACTCACACCTACGGGCAATTTGGAACAGTTAATTAGCCTAATGGGCATGTCTTTGGACCATGGGGAGAAACCAGAGTACCCTGAGGAAACCCACACAAGCACAAGGAGAACATGCAAACTCCACACAGAAACAGCCGAGTCCAGGACTTCTTACTGTGAGACGGACAAATTTCCCTAAAGAAACCGACCCAGTACTTTTTGATCAAATCCCATATACTGTGAGACACAAACAGCATACAAAGATCTAGCTGGTATTGCACTCACCGATACCAGAATTGGCTCCCGTAATAACTATGACCTTGTCAGAAAGATCACGACCTTGAAGGATTTCCAGTGCAGCAGTATTGCCATCATAGCGCTTTGGCTTCAGCTGTATATCCTCTACAGTGAAGGCTTGCCGAGGGTCAAAGTATGTCTTCCTCTTATTGATGTGGCTAAAGGAAGGAGAAAGAAGGGGGGGGGGGGGGGGTCAAACCTTAGGCTGAAATGATTTAATTTTTTCTTAAAAAAAAATACAGGATATTTAACCATGACGAAAATGCAGAAACTCACTCAACATAAAATATTTGACCCTTGTCATCCTCCTCCTGTTCCCATCCATAAGGCAGCTCTGTAGAAGTAAAAACACAAGCATGTATTAATGAATTAAAAAGCAAGGCCACTGTTTAGGTCTCATCTGCTAAATTCTACTGTTACAAGAAGAAACCAGTGGAAAACCTCTGAAGGTAATATACATCCCATGATGATATGGATAGCCATCAGTTTCCACTTCTAAGACTAAATAAGAGTGATGGGAGGATACTGTGTACACAGACTGGATAGCTGACTGGAAAAATATCACCTACTCCACTCTCCACCGTCCAGTGTTGGGGCTGTAGCCCATCCACATCAAATTTCAGTGTGCTCCCTGGGGTTTTAAAAAGTGCCAGTGTTATTTATTAGCTTAGGCACTCTTTAGGCACTCAGCTCTAAACTGAGTTTTTAGTAATGATAAGCCTTGCTAGAGCATAAAAGACTAATACAAGTGCTGGTCGGCACGGTGGCACAGTTTTAGCACGTCCACCTCACAGCAAGAAGGTCCTGAGTTAGATTCCTGACCTCGGGGCATTTCTGTGTGGAGTTCGCACGTTCTCCCCATACTTGCGTGGGTTTCCTCCAGGTACTCTGGTTTCCTCCCAAAGTCCAAACACAGTACAAACAGTACTGTGCACAGTAGGCTGATTGGCGATTCCGAATTGCCCCTACATCCTGGTACACCCTGAACAGCTGTCTCTTAACTGTCCCCCCAAAATAAAGATATGTTCAACATTGCTCATTGCAAGTATTATTTTCTTTCTCAACTGCCCACAGTTAAAATGACCTATAAATACTAGGGAGTAGCAAACCAGTGTTAAAAAATAATACATTTTGGACAGTTAGGAGGGTAAACAGTGAGTGAACTCAACAATTTCATGTAAAATGCTAGAATCAGCTGGTGCATCCATCATATTAAAGGGGTGTAAGATAGTACTGATGTACTGGACCTATTATATAAGACTACTCAGAGTCATGGGCAGAACATATTGAAGGCTGTCAATATGTTGAATGAAGGCTGTGAAGATGCCAAGAAGGAGCAAAAGTCAAAGTCTACAAAGAAACGTGTCTGTTTCTGCAGTCAAAACATTCCACAGCTAACTTTATTATAAAACTGCACAATTTGTACCCAGAGCTTACTTGTTGTTTTCAACAAAAATAGCAAAGGGGGGTCACACCAAATAGAGTGTTATACAGAGTGACCCAATAAAACCTCCCACATTTCGAAGCTAAATAAAAAACAAATGGTTAAAGACAATCGAGTTATTCTTTGCACACATGAAACATCATTCAGTACAGTTTTTATACATTATGATTTAAAGATGAAGTCCTTCAAATGGTGCCCTTCACTGTCCATACACGCTTGGAAGTGATTTCTGGAGGCTGCCATGGCTCAACAGGTCATGTCAGGTGGAACAACAATTACCCCCTGCTGAATAGCGACTTTATGGGCTTCAAGAGTTTGGGGTTGGAGTATACACTCGTGATTTAAGATAGCCCCACACAGGGGTGAGGTCAGGGGAACAGGCTGGCCACCCAACATCTCCATGCATCAAGATCACTCAATGTGGAAACATTTCCCACGGCACTTCCAAGGATCTTCGAGCTGTTGATCATCTTTAACTCCTTTTTACTCCTTTGAAATGGGGGAGGTTTTTTTTTTTGGTCATTCTCTATTATAATATATATACTGACTTTGCTCCATTTATTACTGCTCTCTGCTCTTAATAGTACTTTTATTTTTTTATTTAAATGTAGAAAGAGTTGATTATTTTGGACGGCATCTTTGCTCTATAGATTTTTATGTATATGCCTCAGACTTCTGCAGAGTAATTATATATTTAGACAGTCAGACAAAAAGACAGAGAGATAGAGAGATAGATAGGTATATACAGATAGATAGATAGATAGATAGATACATAGATACATACATACATACATACGTATGTACAGACAGTCAGAGAAATAGACAGACTGTCTGTCTATCTCTCTGACTGTAGATTGATAGACAGACAGACAGAAAGAGATAAATAGGTATAGATAGATAGATAGATAGATAGATAGATAGATAGATATAGATAGACAGACAGAGATAGATAGGTAGACAGACAGCGAGACAGACAGATCAATCGACAGGTAGACAGACCAATAGATAGAGAGACAGACAGACTGAAAGATAGACAGAGAGAGAGACAGATAAATAGACTGAGATATGTATGGATAGATAGACAGAGACAGAGTGTCTGTCTATCTCTCTGACTGTAGATTGATAGACAGACAGACAGACTGAGATATGGATAGACAGCTAGACAGACTGAAAGAGAGCGAGAGGAGGGATAGGTAGATAGATGGACGGATGGATGGATGGGTGGATCACCTCCTGCACAGCGTTTCTTCTTTCCAGTTTTAGGATGCTCCCACTGTGTCTTCATCTCCTCATGGCTGTGAGATCCGAAGAAAAAACACAAGCAAGAACATTTTGGTTTGGGAATCTGTGCAGTGTAACACTGCAAATAAATTCATGACTTCCCGTTAATGGCTTCAAACCCTGCAGTATGCAGTACGGTAGTAAAAACCACCTTCACAGCATTTCATACACACACAGGCAGATTAACATTATGCTGACTGGCTTCATACAGAACTCACTTGGCATAATAAACCCAGCCATCCTTTGTGGATCTTTCTTCCCAGCCAGGAGGAAGTTCATCCTCGCTATCAGTATCATCCAGTCCCGAATATGTCAGAGCAGCCATTACACCTTCTCTGGTTTGTTTGGGACTGTGCAAAAACTCAACTCGAACTACTAAAATCTGCCTCTAATTCTGCTGTTCTACTTCCGCAATAACATGGGTGACGTTGCGCGCACAGGATTCTGGGATATGCAGGCAGTACTTAACGCTAGACACGTACCGAATGTGTTCAGATGTGGTTAGCATGTTTACCTCACAGCAAAAAGACCCTGGGTTCGAGTCCCGGGGCTGTGCAAGGCGCTTCTGTTTGGAGTTTGCATGTCCCCAACTGTGCTTGCGTGGGTTTCCTCCGGGTACTCCAGTTTCCTCCCACAGTCCAGAGACATTCACATTAGGTTAATTGGGTGTTCCCCCATGTGATAAACTGGCGTGCTGTTCAGGGTGTACCCCGCCTTTCCCTGGTGTTGGCTGAGATAGGCTCCAGCCTCCCCGTGACCCTAGTAGGATTAAGCTTAAGTGAGCGAGTGTTCAGATGTCATTTCTAGCATTAAACAGCCATATGAAACTTTATTAATTTACCAGTAATAGTTTTATCAGCACCGTGGTGAATCCAAGACCTATCCCACTACCAATCAAACTCATCTATCCCAGTACCAATCAAACTCATCTATCCCAGTACCAGTCAAACTCATCTATCCCAGTACCAATCAAACTCATCTATCCCAGTACCCATCAAACCTATCCCAGTACCAGTCAAACTCATCTATCCCAGTA
>JAQMYF010000007.1:10856473-10866949 GCA_030014195.1 Neosilurus mollespiculum
AAGCACAGGGAGAACATGCAAACTCCACACAGAAACGCCCGAGCTGGGAATCGAACCCAGGCCTTCTTGTTGTGAGGCGGACGTGCTAACCACTACGCCACTGACGCCACTATCAACCATGCCATAATAGTTATGGCTTAAGCCCTAAACCTGCAGGCACGTAGCTCTCCGGGAAGAGGGTTGGAGACCCCTGATGTATCCCATATCACGAATGTTACTGTGTTACAGAAGGGTCAAATTATGTGAAATGCTGGTGTGACGTCATTGTTTTGACACTTGGTACATCCCACACATTCTTGTAGGCAAAAGCAACAGTGGCAGACGACACATTGTACAAGATCTACACTCACCATTTGCCGAACCGCTTACTCCTACTAGGGGCGCAGGGAGGCTGGAGCCTATCTCAGCCAACTCTGGGCAAAGGCAGGGTACACTTAAACAGCTTGCCAAACCATTGCAGACACTTTACACACACACACAAACACTCACACCTAGGGTCAATTTGGAACAGACACTTAGCTAAATGTATATGTCTTTGAACTGTGGGAGGAAACCGGAGTACTCGGCGGAAACCCATACAAGCACGGGGAGAACATGCAAGTTCCACACAGAAGGCCATGACTCAAACCCAGAACCTTCTTGCTGTGAGGCGGATGTGCGAATCACAACGCCACTGTGCTGCCCTCGTACACAATCTAGTCATATAGACACTTGTGTAGTTATTTAATGCACAAATGGATTCAAACATAGATCAGACTCAACATTTTACAGAATATCCACTCTAGCAGAGAGGCAACATTGATGTTGTCAGGTGATCAACCATACTCATACATTCAGTCATTCGTTGGTTTTCAGAACCGCTTAATCCTAATTAGGGTCGCAGGGAGGCTGCCGCTCATCTCAGCTGATTCTGGACGAGGGCAGAGTACACCCTGGACAGCTCCATACTCATACCTAAAGACTTTATGGATGTCTATGCAATCAACTGCAAGAACTGGGCACCGGATCACAGAGGAGATTGTGTGCAAAAATTGGGGCACAATGACGGGTCATCAGACCATCCAGCTAAAAGAAATTATGGGCAAGTCTTCTTGTAAGATTACATTCATGAGTATCCATGGAGATTTAATGCGTAATCCAAAAAACATTGTTCTACATTCACACTACTATTTAAATCTGCTGTATTTCTGCTGCTGCCTACCAGCCGCTTTTGGTTCCCACGCTATGACATCATGATTATAAACAAATGTCATCTCCTAAAGCTGCATCAAGCAAACAAAACAACTAAAGAAGTGAAGAAATGCCCACTGCATTATTAAAACCTGGAAGGATAGTGATGACTCATCAGTTGAGGAAATGTGGTACTGGACTGGAAATGCTTGACTGACGGTGATGAGTGATGAGTGACTACTTAAATGCTTGGTGAAGTTGAATCATTAAAAATAACTCATGGCTGTACAGTAAATGTAAGAGCATATCATGTGCACAATGTGATGAGAACACATAGGATTGGGTATAAATAGCTGAAGACTTTTTGCGTTGGCGACTGGCTCAGACCACCCACAACTAGGTATGTGATGTCCTAAATGGCTCAAATAAAATAATACTCAAATGAAAATCTGTGATGGTCAGCAACTAGGTCTGAGTCTATCTGTGATCAACCACAACAGTCTCAGACTGTCAGCAACATAATAGCGGATTGTTGGCGACAGTCACCGATTAGTAGATTATAGTAGCAGGTTTTCTTTATGAAGCTGATGGTATTTGGCCCATCCATCTTGACAAGCACCCCAGTGCCCGCTGCAGAGAAACACCCCAACAAGGGGATGCTACCACCTCAATGCTTAACTGTAGGTATGGTGTTCTTTGGATGGGAAGCCATATCAGCTTTCTGCCACATATTCCATTTGGCATTAAGGCCATCTATTTCCTGACTTGTGACTGGCCACAACCTTTCCCCTTAAAACATTTTGACAGTTCCTTGACACCCATAGTTGATTGCTTCTAATTACACTTCCAAGCACTGGAATGCTCTAGGAATGGCTGTTATTATGCTGGACTAATTATGATTAAATATCACAGGTAGAAGCCACTTGTGTTGGTGTGCAGTGGAGAAAGTGATTAGTTGCACCTGATTAAGTTTACAAATATTTATAGGAGGGGTGATTCTTTGGTGATCATGGTTATGATTTCATTTCTTTTTCTGAAGTGTTTCCATCATTGCCCTTGGCTGTTATAGGTTTCACTGAGTAAATACAGCTGGGAAAAACAAGTGTGTCTGTCTTCATTTAAGACTTTCAAGGAACGAAATGTGAATATTTTTGAAGGGGGAATGATTCTCTTCTGTACCTCCTGTAACCGCTTTGACTGGAAGTGGCTTTAAATCAATAAAGAAATATTCCTTGTGATCAGTTAGTTAATCCAAAAGACACACAAAGGACAATTTCAGATCTATCTTTATTTCTTACAGATAGCAGCACGTTTTACAGAAATAGAACTGCAAGAGTATACAAATTCAGGAGTGTACTGATTTAAAGCAAGAGACAAATATAGTCATGTTAACTGTTGTTACATCACATGGACTGAAAAGTAAACTGTTATCCTTGTGACTTCTAGAGTAAATAATATTCACAGCAAACAAACCATAGTAAAAATTCATATGAAGAAAATTACTTCTAAAAACTCAGACAAAACAAACTGCTGCTGAATGATGAAAGCACTCCAAGATTGCTGTCAAAACCATTTCACAGACACTGAACTAACAATCAAAAGTACGTTGTTTTTTCTGCTCTGTACCTTGTTCTAGCAAATAAGAGACAACCAAGAGTCCAAATAAAGTGGTGGAGCTGCATAGCAGTTTCATGACAGAAAGCTCAAATGCATTTCTGCATTTAAATTAGACATGATAACAAGACAAGTTAAACATGGAATTAGAATAAATGTGTACTTTTTTTTTTTTATTTGTTTAAAGTGGAACTAAAAACCCATGGGTTTATTTAGGTAAAAAGGTATTTTAGAAGTAAGGGGGGTGGTTTTTAAAAAGGCACAGCGTACTCCCAATAAAAATAGCACAATTCAACACAACATAGAACGTATGCATAACATACTAATCATTTTATGTAGTTCTTACAATGATGGACTGTGCAAAAAATGTTTTGTTTTGGATTCATTTCTGCTCATCTCATGATATGGCCTTTTGACCCAAGATGTAAAAAATAATAATAATAACAGTAATAATAATTACAATAAAACAAAAACTGATATTCACAAAATTTTAATAATTTATCCAAAAATGTTCTGCTGCCTTATTCTAAAAATAAAATGGTGTCTTTTAATTGGTCCTTAATTCAGTGTAGTGTGAAACCTCTGTCTCTACACCATGAGGTAAAACACAGCCTTTCCCTCTGAAATCAGAGTTACCGCTTGGTTTCAATTCATCTGCCTGTATAAAAACCTCATATTTTTCAGGTCTAATTTGAATCTCTGCATGTGATATGATACAGAAGATCTGACAGCACAGTGATGGAACAAAAAGAACAAGCATCATTTGTTAATATAATGAATGAAGTACTATAGAAGGGACACAAAATTCAATATTTTGAAATGTACACAGTACATTTGGTAATTTTAGACTTACAAAAATACTGTACGTATGGCTCACTTAAGGTGTGATTAAAAAAAAAGAAAAAAGAAAAAAAACCCAAAACATTTTACTACACAGACAGCACAACGCACTAAACCAAGAGCACACAGAAGAAATGACAACAATGACACTACACCTACAGTGTTCTTTTTTACAGAGTTTGCAGCAAGTGTTAAATACATAATTAGATTATGGCTAGAAAAATAAGGGACAAATAAGGAAAGGTAAATAAAAATCATATATAATGCCAATGTTTTCTGAAGGAATTAACATTTCTATTAACAAATTTTATCTGCATGTGAACACTGACAAAGCAAAAGGTGCTTCTGGAAACAAGTATGGATTTATTTTGTTATTAATAATAGGAAACTGGAAACTTTCATGATTGTGGGGAAGTTGTCATCTAACAAAGTGAAAATCATAAGAAGCTTCCCAGTTAGAGAAAATAGGCCACACACAAAGCCAGGACTAAAAACAATAAAAACTATGACCACAAGCATTAAAAGCAAAGCATTTTGTAATATCAGTCCAAATGTTGATATAACAATGGTTACGTAAATTATGTAAACAAGGCAGCACCACTATGCCAATGACTTTACCGACTCAGACATAACAAATGTATGAAATGATGCACAACCAACCTTTCACATTAATAGATCTTAGTAGCTAGTGCCCAACTGAACGCTACACCTAATGCGATTAATAGAACAGAATGAAACTCATGTAACATAGTGCAAATATCAACACACTATTTGCTTCTATCGAACACAAAATGCAGAGACACACACAGAATACACACTATGTCATGGGCATGCATATCGATAGCTTGGTGGAATATCCTGAAAGTGACACGAAGATGTAATATTCTAAACAAAACACTTCTGAGAGATTTTAATCAATGCCAATGAATTACTAACATTTTAATTTGAGGTCCAACATTAACACCTTGCTATTTACTACATGCTATACTGTATACCGAGTTTTAGGGCAGTCCACCAGGCTAGCTTATGTATGTATCTGACACATCATTAACATGTAACAACGCACACAAGTGATATATGTCTATGACAGGAATGCCTAAAGATGGACTGCTTCTTTATAAAATTTATTAGATGACAAAAATATCATTTATACAAATATATACAGTGAATGTTATATAACATATGGATGGAGACTAATGAGGATGATACATACAGTCATCTTTTAAAATAAAAAAAAAGCAGTAACCATGGCTCGTTATATACGTTAATATGAAAATGGAGAGTAAATGTGACTGAGCTGGTACAAAATAGAGGATCTTTTCGGAAAGACTATAAAAGGAGGCAAATATGAATACAAATGGTTTGAAAGCTAAAAAGCATGTGACTCACTTCAAAAACGCAAAGTGCTAAACACACCATCTAAAAATTCACAATGAATTAGTCCAATGTATTACATTAGATTGACAACAGTTATGCTAGATATGTTGTCAGCTTCTGTTAGACAGATGAAAGATGATAATGTATAACAAGAAACGGAATTTGTCAACATGACATATACCGCTGAAATATGAGATGCCATGACAGATCACAACACTGACTTGCCAAAACATTTAATTGGCCCCAATTATGTAGTTCCATCATTATACCCATCTGTAACAGCCTACATAAACCATTAAACATATATTAAAGGCTTTGAAAAATTTAGATTCTTCAAGTTGGCAAAGTCACTCTTGTGTCTGTGAGCTCAACACTGAGCTGAAGACTTACCAAGGTGACATTGCAATGTATGTTACTGTTCTAAGAAGTCCCTAGGAAGTGTCTTCCCTTGTTCCTCAAACTGGTTAAGTAGTTCGTCAAGCTTCTCGCTGAGGTTGTTGGGCTCGTCTAGTAAACTCTGAATCTGTGCACTGCTCTGAAGCTGGTTCTGGTTGTGATCTGATCTAGGATGCCCCATGCTGACAAGTTGGTCTGGCAATGCAGGACCAGGAGGGGTTAATATCGAACCACATTCTGGTAAACAGAACATGAATAGGCTTGGTGAGATTTTTTGAAAATACCCTCATAACACACCAATCTATTTTAAGGTGCATTTTATACATTTTTACTAAATGGTGACATCAAAAAGTGTACTTACCAGTGGGGATTTCAAAAATAAATAGACCTGCTTGTGCTGGCTGTCCAGGTTGGTTAATGGTTCCCCCTAAAGCTGTCTGAAAGAGCGAATCAGGAGCCTGTTGACTGGATGTCACTGTGGAGCTCTGCAACCCTCCAATCGCCACTCCACTCTGCCCACTAAAAATGGCAGTCGCTGCAGCAGTCTGAGGTAACTCTTGAGTGCCTACACCGCTTTGGAGTGCTGAGATGGCTGCCTGTGGCAAAAAAATATTAACAGTGCCCTGGTCTGTGGAAGGGACAGAGGCACAGTTGCTAGGAGTCGGAACAACCTGCATTGGCTGCTGGTCCTGAAAGAGACCTGGCTGTGTTGTGGGCATACCAGCAGAGGAGTGACCCACAACAGAGGTCTGATCCTGAAAAGACATAGGCTCTGTTGAATCTTGCTGGGGCACATTCACCACACCGGCTTGGGGAAAAAGAATCTGTGGACTTTGTGTTGACTGTGATGGAGAGACTGTAGACTGACTTGTGGAGTTTTCAGATGTAATGTTACCAGGGCTTGGGACTATCTGCATGGGTTGTTGGTCCTGAAAGATATTTTGTGGCAGGGGGTTGCCACCGATTGGACCCTGGTTCTGGGTACTGAACAGTAGAGTCTGAGGGAGGTCTTGAGGATTAACCGGAGTAGCACAGAACAGTAAACCTGGCTGTGGCTGCTGCTGGCCCTGACTTTGGGATATTGTAGATATATTCTGAAACAGGGAAGCTTGCTGGGGCGTTGGTATCTGCTGAGACGGTGCAGTGTGCTGCTCCATTGGAGCAGATATCTGGGATTGTCCCTGAAAAAGTGATACTGGTTGGGTTGCTGATGTTGATGTTTCCATGGGAGTGAGAAAAGTTATTTGTTGCTGCTGTTGATTTTGAGAATTATTGGATGTTATTTGGCTATGCAGTACACCCTGAGAAATGAACAGGGTAGTTGAGGGAGCCTGTTGCTCAGAAGATAAGTTGGTGCTTGTCAGCACTGCCACTGTATTGGGAAATAAAGCAGGTTGGACCTGGGCCGCTTTAGAATTGCCAAAGAGTCCGGTCTGTGGTTTCTGTGTGTCAGTAATTGGTGTGTGACTCTGAAACAGCTGCTGAGGGGGTGAGGCTTGGGAGGGTGGTTGCTGAAGAAAACTGGATGTCTGAATAGTCAGTAGTCCCCCAGCCTGTTGAAAAAGTGTTTGCTGTTGTGGCTGTGAGGATGAATTCTGGAGAAAGCCATCAGATGGCTGTGACAGGGACCCATCTATCTGTGCGGTGTTTTTATGCTCAGCCATTTGCTCCTGTGGCACTACAGGGAAACTTGGTGTGCACTGCATGGGGATCTGTGGTTGTAAGAGTTCTTCCAAGTTTTCCAAGACCTCCTGATGTTGTTGCTCTTGTTGAAGTTTCTCTAGATTTTGCTGATGCTGCTGTTGCTGCTGCAGATTATCGAGTACTTTCTGATGCTGAATATTTACCAAAGAGTTTTGCTGCTGAATGTCTCCAAGAACCTTTTGGTGCTGTAGATTTTCCAGAACTTTCTGATGTGTCTGTTGTTGCAAATTCCCAAGAGTTTGTTGCTGAAAATTCTCCAAGACCTTTTGTTGCTCCTGCAGATTTTGCAAAACTGTTTGTTGATGCTGCAAATCAACGAGAGCTTTCTGATGCTGTTTCTGCAGATTCTGCAAAATATTATGTTCTTGTTGCTGTTGTAGCTGATTGGTCAGTGTGTTCTCACTGCCACCCAGCCTTAAACTGTTCATGTTTTCCTGGACATGTTGCTGCAGGTTTTCAGCAGAAGGGTTTGCATCATAAAGAACAGAATTAAGTTGCTGTTGTTCTTGAAACTCCCTCACAGCTCTTTCCAGTTGTGATACCTCATCCTGAGGCAAAATGGCATGGACCTGGGGTTGCTGAGAAGGGGGTGGCCTGGACTCAATCCCCACTACCACCATTCCAGTGCCATCTGGACTATTATCTTCTGGAGACAAAGTCTCAGGGGTTTCCCTCAGGAACTGCTGAGGGACCTGGGGGGGCACAGGTTGAAGAACTGTGGTGTCTTCTGACAATGAGACCTGGAAGGATGCTGCAGGAGATATGTCCTGTTTCTGAATTGTTGTAAGGGGCTCTGGAGGTACAAACATATTGGGCACTGACTGTTGAGAGTCAACAGATGGCAGAGGCACAGGGCTAGGAAAGGATTTGCTGCCAGTAGGAAGGATTGTGGTAATTTCCAAAATCTGTTGATCTGAATTAAGGACCTCTGTAGGCTGGATAAAATACCAAAATTAAAGGTTAAACATTTTTAAGTTCAATCACTTAATTTTATTAAAAAATAAATAGAAAAAGTAATTTACAGTCCACCTTAAAAATGTTAGATGTGGTAGGGTTTGTAGAAATTTCCATTGGGGTTACCTCCTCCCTTTTGACTATGGATATCATTGGTGCCATCAAGGTACTGTTGAGACTATTGGTTCCAGTTTGCATTGCTGCAAACAAATGAGTTGAAATAAAGGTGAACAACACAAACAAAGCAGTAAATGTTTGAGTAAGTGAAAGAATGCATAGATTGATCAGGTTTCTGAATTTCATACCATTTATCTGCTCTTCAAAAGTGCAAGGCTTGGCTGTTACTGACAACTCTGACTTCACAGGAACATCTACTTTTTCTGCAGGACAAAGCAACGTGTTACTGACATGACTACAGCCAGATATGTGAAAGAGATGTCTGACAACCTGCTCAAAGTGGTCCTTGCATTAAATTATCTAGTGTATCAACGCAAGTAGCCATTATTCTATAAGTAGCCTTTATTCTATAGATCTGTAGAGCAGATCTGACTTGGTCAATGAGTCACAAACATAAAAAATTGCAAGTTAACAGGGAAAACAAATAGAAAAAAAAAAACAATGAGGCCTGGAGAAATCCTGTGTATGATTCATTCAACGTATAACACATTATTCCATATCCCTGAATATGCTGCTGATTCACATGAATGTGCTGCTGTGTTCACCCTGATTCTGACTGTGAAATCACTTGTAATCCAATTATAGCTAATGTGTTTCCTTCTAGAATTGAATTCCTTTGTAATAAATTTCTGTCTAGGATTCACATTCACTTATTACACTGCTGTCAAACCTTGCTGGGGAGTATAGGTGAAAGGCTGTAGTTCATGCGTTCTTCCTGCATTTGTTACCACAGAAATTCCAACTGATACTGGTGAGGTCACGGTCAAGTCATGATAAGGAGGCACCTTCACCACTAGGTGATTCTGGTTGAAATAAAAAAAAGTACAGGAGTGTCAATGGTTGGTCTGTACCATTGCAAAATACAGTCCAAATAAAAAATACAGCTGCACCTACTTGATGGAAAAGTTCCATGTCTATCTCTGCTTCAGCCTGCCATGAGCTATCATCTGAGACAAAATCAAAAATTGTTGTGTTTTTAGTATTATTTTTACGACATAAATAAATATTAATCACATAAGAAATGACTAAGTTGGGTACAAAAACGTTTCATGATCTAGGAAACCACACCAGATACCTGAGGCAATTTCCTGAAAAATAACTTTGGTTCCCTTAAGGAAGTTCTTGCCAATAATGAAGACCTCCTCTCCTCCAGTCACAGAGCAGGTATGAAGACTCTTTTTGAGAATTTCAGGCACTCCAGCAGGTTGAGCTATAAAGTAACACAAAATATATCAGTTAATAACCTAGACATTAGTGTTGATCAGAAAGGGATATACACAGATCAGCAATAACAATGTTTATACACCAGATTATATGTTAATGTAATGTTGGTGAACATGGTACCACAACAAACCTGCCAAGAGAGGGCCACCCACCAAAACTCACAGACCGGGCAAGGACGGCATTAATCAGAGAGGCAGCACAGAGACCAAAGGTAACCATAAAGGAGCTGCAGAGTTCCACCTCAGAAACTGGTGTGTCTGTGCATGGGACCCCAATAAGCCGTACACTCCATAGAGCTGGGCTTTATGGAAGAGTGGCCGAAAAAAGTCATTACTAGGTGTTAAAAATAAGAGGGCACGTTTTGAGTTTGCCAAAAGGCATGTGGGCGGCTCCCTAAATGTACAGAGGAAGGTGCTCTGGTCAGATGAGACTAAAATTTAACTTTTCAGCCACAAAGGAAAACGCTATGTCTGGCACAAACCTAACAACCTCCTATCACCCCAAGAACACCATCCCCACAGTGAAACATAATGGTGGCAGCATCATGCTGTGGGGATGTTTTTCAGCAGCAGGGACTGGGAATCTGATCTGAGTCGAGGGAAAGATGGATGGTGCTAAATACAGGAATATTCTTGGGACAGGGACAGAGGTTCACCTTGATGTGGCAAGCTCATAGAGACTTAACCGATGAATCTTGCAGCTGTAATTGATGCAAAAGGCGGCTCTACAAAGTATTGACTTTAGGGCAGGGGTCTCAAACTCAGTTTACCTGGGGGCCGCTGGAGGCAGGGTCTGGGTGAGGCTGGGCCACACCAGGTTTTCCACAAGAAAAGCTTTTTTTTAAGTTTTCACTATTCTCAAATCTCTATATTTTTATTTTTTAACACAAAATAAGATGAAAAATAAATAAACAAATTAAGAATTAATAAGAAAATAAATCTGTAATAAATAAATAAATAAATAAAATAATAATAGTGAAAATAATAATCTTAATAATAATAATTAGATTTCTCTGGTCAG
>JAQMYF010000007.1:10867049-10879026 GCA_030014195.1 Neosilurus mollespiculum
GGAAGCGGAAATGACACCGTGCTGCTGTTGATGTCATTTGTTTTGACTCCTTTTTACATCATATAGAAATATATGTAGTGTTCATTGTGTGAGGCAAAGCAAATACAATGCAAAGAGCGCGATGCAAATAAAAAACAATATAAATATCAGTGCGACCCTATAACTGGTCTGGGTTACCAGGAACTGTTATTGCCGATGGTGTCGCTATGTGACTGCAAACCACATTAGGCTGCATTAAGTTCCTTACTTTTCTTTTATCCCGTCGCGTACGCATCACTTTGATTTATTTTGTTAGAGAGAGACCTCATATTATAAATGTTTCTCTGCTTGCATCAAACCCGGCCGATGTCCCGGACCCAAGAGCCATATGCCCCACCGTGATTGGTAGGTTTGTTCAGCTCCGCACACAACACTGTAAAGTGCCATACATATCAAACTTGCGGGCCGCAGTAACATTAAACGTTCATATTAAGACTATCGTCCTGCGGGTCACAATTGGCCCGCATGTTTGAGACCCCTGCTTTAGGGGGTGAATAGTTATGCATGCTGAAGTTTTGTTATTTTGTCCTATTTCTTGTTTGCTTCACAATAAAAAAAACAAAAAAAAAAACAAATCACATCTTCAAAGTTGTAGGCATGTTCTGTAAAGAAATGATGCAAACCTTCAAACAATCCATTTTAAGTTTCACTGTGTGTGTGTTGTGTATGTGTGCGTTTCAGTGGCTACAGTGAGAGTGTGTGACCATATCTCAGAAAACTGGATAGTAGATGCATGTGTTTGAGAGAGAGGTTGAGAGGCAACAAAACATGAAAAATGCCAAGGGGGTGAATAGTTTTGCAAGACACTACGCACAAACATGCCTACAAAAATAATGCTGAGGTTGATTTTGGGAGCCTTTACACAAACTGTTAATATACTCACTACACAGAATTGGTGAAGAAAGGGTCTGCAGGGTGAGGACAGAGCCATCTGGTCTGGGGATGTTAACTCTGAATGCTAAACGAGCCCGGGTACTTTTCTTTTTAGAGCCAGCCACTCCTATTCGGGCTTCAACATCTGCGTTCCTTAATTTCAATATCCCAACACAGTCCACACTGCACAGGGAAAAATGTACCCTGGTTTAGTTCCAGTACTGCAGAATTCTAAAAAGATTATTCTGTAAGAAAACACTGCAGAACTTCCAGACAAATGGAAATCAAGACAATTCTTACGCTAAAGTCATGGAGTTGCTCGGCTCAAGGTTCACTTCAATAACCGTGGTCCCTTCAATATCCACCTCTTTGCAGGCTGTAGTGTTACGCCCAGTCACTCTGCATGCTTGATAGAAGCCATGAGGTTTTACACGTCCAGCATCATTAGCCACAAACACTTGGAGTACAACTGGTTCGTTCACACCTTCTAACTAGAAGACAACAGTTTATCCATGAACACCCACCTTCGTTTTCAACTTAAAAGTCGAGGTGCTGGTGTTCTACATTAAAAAGCGGCTGAATTTGTAATAAATGAATAAATACAATAAAGTTATGTCTTACTTTAACTGTGGGGAAGCCTTGCTGTGTGCGATCTTTAACAGATCCCCTGCTGCCCTCTGTAAGGTATCGTGCTCTGTGTTGTGTTTCAGGCTGTACCAGAATCTTTAGTTCTTTCCCCTCACTCTTTTGTGGATACTGTGCTGAAAGAATTCCACCTTTTTGACTGCCAGCCACCTCCAGGGTGCTACAGAAGAAGAACATACACAGCATAATTTAAAAAATCTAAACCTGAAAACTATGAGATGGTGCTACAGTTCATACACTCTACATGTATTAAATCATACATTCGGCACAGTGATTTATCCTACTGGGGCCGCTGGGAAGCTGGAGCCTATTTCAGCCAACTCAGTAGAAAACGGGGTAACACCTTGAACAGTTCACCAATCCATCATAGGGTTTACACACACCCTGTCATTTACATTTACAGCATTTGGCAGACGCTCTTATCCAGAGCGACTTACAATTATCATTTTTATACAACTGGGCAATTGAGGGTTAAGGGCCTTGCTCAAGGGCCCAACAGTGGTGATAGAGGGGATTGAACCGCTGACCTTCACATTAGAAACCCATCGCCTTAACCACTAAGCCACCACACCTTAGTTATGTGACATTACTAAGGGCAATTTGGAACAGCCAATTAGCCTTATGTGCATGTCTCTTGACTGTGGGAGGAAACAGGAGTACACAGAGGGAACCCACACAAGCATATGGAGAACATGCAAACTCCCCACAGAAATGCCCTCACTAAGCCTAGGACTTAAGCCCAGAACCTTTTTTTTGCTGAGTCGGACGTGCTAACCACTATACCACCGTGTTGCCCATGTGTTATTAAATCAATTAAACAAATATATAAAGCTGCTAAAATACCCCAATAAAACTGTAAGGTCTTACAGTGTTCTTATTTGTTATAACTTATGTTAAGCTTTCTTATATGAGCATGCATGTAAACGGCATTTTTAAACAGTATACTAAGCACCTAGTCCAACAAGCCAGACTTCTATCTTTTGCTAGAATCTGTGATATTTTTCATACTTAAATGTGGCCAAACGCCATCAACTCTGACACACAGAAAATTCTGCAGAGCTCAGATTCTCTTATTCACTCAGCAATGCAGGGGGGAGGATTGTGATGAAAAATACCAAAAATAAATATTTATATGTTAACAATTTAAAATATTTATTCATGACTCTGACCAGACCTGCCAAACTACCCAAAATGGGTAGGTACTTTGTGTTTTAACATCCAAGTACAGTGAAAGGAACCACATGACAAAAAAAAGTGGGTTAATATAGGGTGACCTAAAAAAAAACCTCTATAGTTCAAAGGTTAATTTAAACTTGTGGTCAGAAAAGCATACAAAAGATGCACAAGGCCCATAGAGCATCTGACACTATGAAGCTTCTATTAATATTCCTAGAAAATGGCAATAAACTGCTGACCAGGTAAACTGTAACAAATGTTTGCTCATTATTCTGGGTTTAGATTCAGATGTCTGTTAAGCCAAATTTGTCATTTTGCTACCAGTTTAACAAAAATAAATGGCTCAGCACATGAACCATAAAAGTGTCTGTGGTACAAATCAAAGTCTCCACCACACTGGTTTGAAGACAAGATACTTTCAGAATGTCATTCACGCTAAAAAATTAACATCTTAGAAACCATATTCGATGGTGAAAATGATTGAAAATCTCTTATTAGAAGATTGCAAGACACAGGATCCAAGATCCTTCCAGGGGAGATAAGCTTTTTCCACTAACCTATAAATGCTGTTAGTGTTTAATAGACACGTCAGATGACTGTCAAATAAGTTTAGCGCATGTTTAAATTTTCTCTCTGGGCTGAGCTGGAGGGAAATACAAGGTTTTAGTAGATTTTTTCTGTTTGGGGGTACACAAGTGTGTCACTGGGCCTTCTGATTAGCTGGCCTTCCCAAATAGCACGCGCGCGCCACCATACATCCTAGTCTTCCTCCCAGCACACTGAGCATGCAGCTTTTAAGCTGTCAAAAGGCAACCGATCAGAGCGCAATCGGTTGAGAAATGACCATAAATGGGAAGAGGAAGACAAACAGGCCATCTAGGGGGAGGTGGGGAAGCAGCTTCTAGAAGAACTCTAGTTTTTTTTTTTTTTTTATTATTAGGAATCATACCTATTAGGAATCATACTCTCTCTAGATTGGAACCAACTTATCCCAGGATTTTTTGGTGAAGTAATCTGTCCATCTGCAGTAAGACAATTTCACTAATTATTTTCCTGAATTTCAGTGTTTGTTTCTTGAATCTGAATCCTTTTCACAGTGACTTTATACTCTTACTCATAATCAAATTACAGTTCAGCTTGTGCAGTTTTGCTCTGTCTTATTCATAACCAGTGTCATAGCTAAACTGTCATGTGATTTCAAAGAACTTGGCTGCAAAACATTTATACAAGTAGGTTAATAAATGTCAAAAAATAAAAAAACAGAGAAACTTACCTCCCTTTGAGACTGCCCTTTCCTTCAGAGCCGAGTTGTGAAAGTACAAAATGTGGAGCTTTAGCACTGTCAGCATCAAACACATCCATGGTTGAATCATCCCTTGCAACAGGCTTCGGGCCTGGCCTCTGACGGGGTGTACGCTTACGAGATTTCCGAGGGACTTCTGTGTTGTCATTATATGAACTGCTGCTCAGCATGCTAAAGTTTGAAACAGAGTCTTCCATCCATATGCTGCCACTCTGCTCAGAGTCTGGGTTGAGTGTTACCTCGTCCTGGCAGGACATGCGACTGTCGTCAAGCAGGTCTTCTGGAGGTGGAGAGATGTTAAGTACAGTGCGGCGCTTTGAGGGTGTCATCTGGCTCTGATGGGCTGCTGCTCCGACACCATCATTCCCAGCAGTCCCACTGATACCAGCAGCTGCACCAGGCTCTGCTCCCAGCATCTCAACAGGGAGACAGTGGAGCCTGGAAGACTGCTCTGGAGCTGAAGCAGCACAGTGCATGCTGGGACAGGAAGAAGCACTGTTGTGCCCTCCAGGGGAGGATGAAACAACACCGGTGGTGGCTGCATCTGTAGTGTGCACAATGCAGAGCGTTAATAATGCTCATTATGACAAAACTGGCTAGCAGTCCCGATCAAGCAGTGCAATTTGTGCATGATTTTGCCCTCACCCTTCAGGCCAATTTTTTCAAATTAAAACATAGCAATAATATCAGGCCAATCATTTATAGATTCCATGTATTAGTTCCTTTCCTTTCTAGCCATCAGTGACAGTACATGTGTGCAAAGAAATGTCTTACTCTATCATTACTGTAATTCTACGTAATTCTATCACAAATCACAGTCTATGGCCTAAATGTTAAAAATATGAAATCCTGTGCCATGTAAACATGCGTAAGGCATACAAAGCATGAATAATTATTATCGCATAACTAACCGCTGAACTAATCTACAAAGCCCATCAAAACACATGGGCTCCAATTATAAATTTCAGGTGTCAGCTAATGCATGCCAATTGGAGGATTTGGTTGGGACTGAGCATAGCCATGGAGACAGAATAAACAAGCTTCTGACCTACGAAGCAGAGAACTGCAGACCATTTTATAAGCAGACTCTCCCTGTTTCAGAGGGAACGCCCTGGAATAAAAACGACAAATGACAGCAAAAGAGCAGTAAGTGCTGGTCAAAGGTCAGCCAATGTCAATATCAGCAAATTTTGGTCAATTATTCATTTTGTGCACAAATCAAGGCTGGTGTTAACCAGAGCACAATGGTACCAAAAAGAAATTTTGGTAAAAGAAACAAAAAATGCCTAGAGCCAGCATTAAATCTTGAGTGTCCCAGAAACACTCGCAATTTTAACTCTGATTCGTCACACTGTATTTTGTTGACCTCAAAATGTATTGCCCCAAAAGAGTTCCTTATATGCACAGCCCCATTTTATGCTTAGATTCCCATCAAGCCAAAAAAGCAGCTGAGCAGAAACTTTTTAAAAATACAATCCTCCATCACTGTACTCACTAATTCTTAGACTGAAGAACATTTTTCAGAAAATCTTAGATGAGATGAACAGAAGAAAAGGCCTTAATTTGGCTTTCAAGCAAAATGCTAAATAATGCAAAACTCCACATGCTTTCTCTTAATGATTTCTTAAAGTTAAAATCATCAAAAATGGCAAGTGCTAGTAGAGTCATCTGGGGTTACCTTAACTAGAACTTGGTTTTGGTGGGCACTTGCCAGAAAGTGGTCTGGGCAAAAACCAGGAAATATCTCTTACTCAGTTAGAGCAGAAAACAGGAAATTCTTTAAACATTTTAGTGGTTTTATTAAGAGTGAGACAACTGAATCTGGTTACAGAACTGAACTGATGGAACTGATTGATAAGATTTCCACCTCAAGAACCTGTGAAAAGAAACAGACCTCGGAATAAAGTAAAAGGTATGCAGATGGATATTAAAAATACCGTTTGGAAATGTTAACAAATGCAATGTTATGAACTTGGAGGGATGGATTGGCAAAATAAACAAAGACCTAAACAGAACTCAAGAAGTGGAAATGAGGTCCCTTGCATGCATGTTAAAACTTGTATAAAAGTGTGCACAAGGCAGCAGTGAAATAAATCAAAATTGTTTAAGAAGGTGAAAATTAGACAAGTCAGTTTTTCAGGGAAACGAAAGAGATAAGATGGTTGTAGGAAAATTAGTAGGAAAAATAGCTTACCTGAGGCCACGGCAACAGAGGGAAGAGGGCCTGCCTCTCCACCACTCTTCTGGCTCATGGTGTGGCTGTCCTGTGAGGCTAGAGGAAGCTGAAGTTCTTTAGGCAGTAGGTCATACACTGACTCTGAAATATGCAAAATATGGATGTGAGCAAGGAAGGGAGAATGTCAGGAATTGCATTTGTGTGTTTTCCGCATCAGGTTTCCAATTTCGCAGATCTGTACTGCATTCAAAGTCATCTTTTAGATCATTTTTCTTACTGCGTCCTAAAATGCTCAGTCCAATAAACTTTAATTTTGTAATATTTTATTAGCAGAGTTCCTGAGCAGAACCGCATAGGCACGGAACATAACTTGGATGGTTGTCCCGTGTCAATGCTGAGTTGATGCTGACTTGCTGTTATGTATAGCTGACTTATATGATGACAAGCAGCAATAAAAAAAAAAATAAAAAATAAATAAAAGATTTATTTATAATGAAACCGAAACTCCAAAAAAGAGGCTCATACACCACCACCACACAGGTGAAAAAAACACCACCAAACATGAACAGAAACAGAATATAAACTCATTAAATGAATGCAACCCCTGGCAAAAAAGTATGGAATCACCACTCTTGGAAGATGTTAATTCAATTGTTTATTTGTGTAGAAAAAACAAAAAAAAACAACCACAGACATGCCACAAAACTATTTTCATTTAACATTCCAACCTTGTGGCTTTATGAAACACTTACAAAAATAAAAAAGAAAGAAAATTGTAGTCAATTGCAACGGTTTTTACAGTTCAAACATAGGAAAAAAATATGAAATCATTCAATTCTGAGGAAAATATCATAGATTCACCGGGTACTTTACAGCTCTAAAACAAACACATGTATCCGATCACATCTGCTAATTAATCTGCAGTTGAAATAGAGCGCTTGTACACCTTACTGAGCTGTTGAACGGAGCTGACTGACCAAGACCAAAATCTGGACCAAGTACAAATCAAATGGAAAGGTTGTAAAAGGGAGGCATACCTGTAGACCAAGGAAGCGTCAAGAAAACTGAAACATATCGAAAACTGAAACATATGAGGAAGAAATGGGCAGAAAGTGGAGTCATTGTCTGTGACCGAACTGTAAGATATCGCCTAAAAGAAATGGGATTTACATCCAGAAACGCCAAACGAAAACCATCATTAACATCTAAACAGAAAAAACAAGGTTTCAGTGGGTAAAGAAAAGCAATCATTAACTGTGGATGACTGGATGAGTGAGATTCAGTGATGAATCACGAATCTGTGCTGGGAGGGTAATGATGCTGGAACTCTTGTGTGGGCCGTTCCAATGAAATTTATAAAGACAACTTCCTGAAGAAAACATGCAAATTTTTACAGTCATTAATGATACGGGGTTGTATGTCAGGTAAAGGTACGGGAGAGATGACATTCATTACATCCTCAATAAATGCACAAGTTTATATTGAGATTTTGGACACTTCTTATTCCATCAACTGAAAGGATGTTTGGTTGATGACATCATTTTTCAGGATGATAACGCATCGTACCATAGGACCAAAGCTGTGAAAACTTTCCTTCAAGACAGATATAATGTCAGTGGCTTTGCCTACAAATAGTCCGGACCTCAATCCAATTGAAAATCTCTGGTGGAAATGAAAGAAAATGGTCCACGACAAGGTTCCAACCTGCAAAGCTGATCTGACAACAGTTATAAGATAAAGTTGGAGCCGGACTGATGAAGAATATGGTTTGTCGAGAGTTAAATCCGCACCTCAGAGAATTCAAGCTGTTATAAAAGCCAGAGATGGTGCAACAAAGTACTAGTGGTGATTTTGTTTGGTAATTCCATAATATTTTCCTAAGAATTGAATGATTCCATATTTTCTTACTCTGTTTGATATTTAAAAACAGTTTCAATTGACTACAATTTTCTTTCTTTTTATTTTTATAAGTGTTTCATAAAGCCAGAAGGATGGAATGTTAAATGAAGATAGTTTTGTGGAATATCTGTGATTGTTTTTTTTTTTCTACACAATTAAACATTTGAATGAACGTCTTCCAAGAGTGGTGATTCCATACTTTTTGCCAGGGGTTGTACTTAAACTAACAAGACAGGTGATACAAATGAACACGAAAGTCACTGAATGAAAGGCGGTGAAAAGAAAAGTCAGTGATAACCTTTTCTGCTTTGGCTCCAGACTGTATTCAAGAAACACGGGGAGACTGATTTATTTATTTTCCTCCAATACTGAAGTTGATTCAGCCCTTAAATGGGCCGCACTACTCTTATAACACCAGCCTGGGACACCTACCAATAGAGATATCTATCGGCGGCAGTGCCTAAATCTATATATTATAACCAGGAAAGCAAACAATCCAAAAACTATTCTCCGACTCCTCCTTTTTTGCTCTAATTACTTAATTTGAACCAAACAAAGCATCAAAATCAATTCCAGAAATGGTCACACCACGGGACCACTCTTTTACATTTACAGCATTTGGCAGACGCTCTTGTCCAGAGTGATTACAATTATGCTTTTTTTAATACAACTGAGCAATTGAGGGTTAAGGGCCTTGCTCAAGGGCCCAACAGCGGTGATAGTGGGGACTCTGCTTACTGCTGCAGAATCATTAAACTTTTCCCTTTATGAAGCCCTTGTCTAATTGGTTAAATGCAGCTCACCTGAGCTTTACTGAATTTCGGATGTCCCTCAGTGAGCCAGAAGCACTCTGGCAGAAGTTTGAACTATATGCAAGAAGGAACTGTGTGGGTGTCTTACAAGTAAGCTAGGAAGCACCAGTACCAGTGTTGACTGGAAATGTTCGGGTCGGTCCTTACACCAAAGCAATACAATCACTCACATCAAGAACAGATGTAATCTAACCCATCTAACAGCATCATTACCTTACTAGTCAATTATCTCTTTTACTTCAGGGAGGTTTTAACTTCATTAGCATGCTGTTGCTTACTTTCCAGTCTCTTGATTTAAGAATTAACATACATTACATGCGTATTGCACACATCCCATGTAGCACTGCATAACAAGAGAGAGAGAGAGCCATTAGGTCACAGATGAAGCCAGTGTAACTTAATAAGAAGCTAAAGGCTTCTCTCACATTGGCGACTGGTAATGTTAATGTTCATGAGTCCACCGTTAGAGAACACTGAACAACGGTGGGGTACATTGCAGAGTTACAAGGAGAAAGCCACTGCTGTTTCTCTATAGTATGTCACCAATCATGTGGACAAGCCAGAAAACTACTGGGAAAAAATTGTGTATGAACGAGAACAAAATAGAACTTTACTGGTTTATAAGAGAAGTTATAATTGGAGAAGGAACCCTACTGTATTCCAACATAAGAACCATATTCCATCTGTGAAACATGCTGGCGGTGGAAGTATCTTGGTATGGGCCTGTTTTGCTGAATCTGGGCCAAGACATTTTGCCATCACTGATACAAAAAAGTATTTTGAATTGTACCAGTGAATTGAAAAGGAAAATGTCAGGAAATACAAACTATGAGGACACAAGTCATTCCACCAAATAGAGACTAACCAAGTATAACAGGTGCTACATGAAAAATGCCATATGGTTGCAGAAAATTCCAGATAAAGGATGTCAAACTCAAAGTATTGATTTATTAATATAAATAATAAAAACTTACCATTCTAAACAGACAAACACCCAGATTTTGATGGACAGATGTGTCCACTTTCGACTGGGGATGTGTGGGGTTCGAGGACACAGGGCTGCTGGTCTTTGTGGAATGGTGTTTGCAGTAACTTTGCTGTTTGTTGTAAGGTATCATAATTTCACAATTTTTACAGATTAATGTTACTTCATTTAGCCTTCAAGACTTTGCTTTTGCACATGCCTTTAAAGAAGTTGCCAGCTCATCAGTGTGATTGAAGTGTTGAGACCTTTACACTCCACATACGACACAAAAATATGAAAAAAATGTGTGCAAGATGTTTGCACACAGAGTACACACATGGGATGTGATGTCCCATGTGATTTTTTTTTTTTTCCCAGTGTAATGCTCATTTCATGCCACGACTGTCTGATGGAGTTGTCTAGTAGTGACGACAATGATTATAAACAGCTCAAACCATAAAAGTTCTGAGACACGGACTCACATAATCAAGAATTAAAGCCGACAGATGCGTCACCCGCGGGCACACACACTCACAGAAGACCCAGGGAGCATACATGTACAGGGGGCTATATATAGCGTGATATATTTTATTACATACTGAATGGATTCCATTATCATTTTACTATGCCTGGTAACGTACCAAACTCAAAAATCTTGTACTGTACCAACCCTATCCTGGCCATGTTAAAGATGTTCCTGAAGATGTTTGAGTGAAAGAAACGCACCATCATCTAGCTGTACCCATGCCATACCATATTCCCTCTATGTGCTGTTAGGTTCAACATATTGTTCCTTACCAATGGACACACTGCTGAAATGGGATGCTTCACTCCTACAGATCGAAGTATCCGAAACACACTGTTCATGAATTATTTACATGAGTATAAACAAACATGTCAAATAATTAGCTAACCTAATACACAACTCAGTTATTCCCCTAAGGCCAGTCTGACTTATCACATGGATCAAATATCTGGTCAGGACTGAATGACAGACCTCCAGAAATGGCTTGAAAGCTACAATTTCATTCTGTATGTTGATCCCCCTCTTTTTGAAACAAAGTCAGAGTGACAGCAGGGTCAAGAACTTGAGCCTGCTGTCACTCCTAGTAAACTGGCTGAATCTAAACAGTGAAGAATGTAGTGAGAGCAGATTTTCCACTGTTTTTGTGGACTTACAGTGTACGTGTCTCAGCTCTCAGCAGCACTGAAGGTGATGAGTGGAACAGTCATCAACACGAGTCATCTAATGTGTCTGAAGGTGTATCAAATTAAAATACTTACTCTTACTGATGAAGGAAAAGGAAAGTTGTATTAAAACACACTGTTGATCACATCAGAGGCAGTTTAACATATTGCATAAGCAAGAGTGCTATTATTCTGAAAATATTGCAGGTAAATCACAGGTAAAGACATACACTGCAACAGAAACTATGAAAGTGGCCCAATGCATCATAGGTGCAGATTGGAATAAAGAAAAATGAATCGCAGTCATGGTGATATTTATTATACCAGCATGACTGTGTGATTATTGCTTTTATAGGATTTTATCATAACATGGGCAAATACTTTGGGCCATTCTTCACGCAATGCTTGATCCATCCATGGCTTCTTTGGGAACTACTGTTTTACTGAGTAAAAAACCCACCAAAGAACCACAATCACTGTATAAATAAATTTATATCATAGTAACAGAATATCACAATATAGTATTTTTCCCATTAATTTAAATGGCTTAAAATAACCATACTGTGCTTTCATCACATTTGATGATTTTCTTCTTTTATAACACACCTAGGTCAAGGGTACTGACTAACTCTGATCCCTGGCTTCTCAATGGTTTGAATCAGGACCATGTCCTTACATATGAGTGTTGCTGAGATGTGTGTAATTTCCTTCCACCATCGAGATTTCTCTTCATATGGATTGCCTCTGTCAAAATACTATTTACAGAATAACAATCCTATTTTTCTTATTTAAAAAAATCAGGAATGTAGCAGGTAAAAAATTAGGTATATATAAGATCTTGAGTCGATTTTCCGTAGAACAGTGCTCGATACGTCGAAGTAGAGCTAAATATATTGTATGTG
>JAQMYF010000007.1:10897648-10915182 GCA_030014195.1 Neosilurus mollespiculum
AGTACTGTTATTTTTTCCCCACATACAATATATTTAGCTCTACTTCGACGTATCGAGCACTGTTCTACGGAAAATCGCCTCAAGATCTTATATATATATATAAATATATAAAAATAAAAAAACTGAGGATAGGCAGCCCCTACACAGCAAGCTGCAATGCAATGTGTTCTGACACCTTTCGATCGTAGCCAGTATTAAGTTTCAGCAACTACAGTAGCTCTTCTGTGGGATCAGACAGGTGGCACTTTAAAAATGTCAATCACTTTTTGCTGGTCATAATGTTTGTAATGTTATGGCTGATCAGGTTTTATTCATCTCCAAAATGGCAGATCTTGTGGGGTGTTCCTGGTATACTTTAAGTACCTACCAAAGGTGGTCGAAGGAAGAACAACCAGTGATCTGGCGAGAGTGGCATGGGTACCCAAGGCCCACTGATGCGTTGGAGGAGTGAAGGCTAGTACGTCTGGTCTGATCCCACAGAAGAGCTACAGTAGCACAAACTGCTGACACTGTTAATGCTGCCTATGATAAAGAGGAATGAAAACACAGTGCACTGCAGCCTGCAGAGTACGGGGCAGCCTAGCTGCACACCAGCCTAGAGGTGATAATGTTAAGGCTGATCATTGTAAACAACTTAAGGAAATGTTCACCCTAATTTCTAGATTAAATGCTTTACGATGTCATGTATTACTGTCGGAAAAGTATATATATAGAGATCAAAGACTTTTAATCCCATTTTCACAACATAAAAAGCATATGAATTCAATAACGCTGGTCTCACATTATTGGCATCTGTGAGGTAGTATCTCCAAAGTTCTATGTTTACCCCTGCATACAGTTTTAAATTATTACAATTTTAAAGGTTGAAAAACTATTACAAATGACTTCAGCTTTTTTTTTTTTTTGCACAGTATTGTTTCATCGGAATGATCCAATTTTATTGCTGTATTTACACTGGAAGTTAGAAAGACACCACCATGAACAAACTATTATCACAGCATGAACTCTGTATTAACATTAAAACGTAGACTTAAAGCATTTTAAATCTATTTCCAAACTGGCCCATATTCTGCCGTACAGCACTGAAAACAACAATTTCCCTGATGATCCAAGCATTTGCCTGAAGGGAAGGAAGATGAGGGTGCGATAAATCAATCTGACTGTGGCCTAGTTGTGCTGACAGTAAAACTGGCTTGGGCCATAAACAGGATAATACTAGGGCAAAACAAAACTGTAAGAGAAGGATGTCTGATAGGAGCAGGCTCATTACAGAGCATGTCAACGATAGGATAAAGACCCTCCACGGACCTCCAGAGTAACCTGAACTCAGGATTGAAACCAGGACCTTGATGTTGTGAGGCAACAAGGTTCATGGCACCAAATACTTTTGTCATAAAAGTTGCCAAAACTATTTGGCCATCTTGCACCTCACGTTGAGTAGGTGACCTTGTGGTGGACGACTCTACTGGATTTGTGATTGGTCTCTATACCTATACAAGGGACTGGGAATCTACGCAGGAGGTATTCAGAGCAGAAAAAGTCAGAGATACCAGTTACAGCCTATCTGGGGTCACTTTTAAGTTCAAGGAGTAAAATATGGACATTTTTATATTTGTTTAAAATCTTTAAGAAAGTAACTCTATATAAATAGTGCTTACAGTAGAGATTGTTTTTGGAAACCATATTTATAAAGAGGTGTACATGAACCATTTTTGAAGAAACTGATGACATCCAAAAAAAACCCAAAACCATCAGTTACCATACGGTACAAATCCTGGGCACAAAAACATGCCAAACCCCAAATTAAAAACATACATTTTTGGAGCAGATATTTTCACTTGTTTACTGTGAGACTTGCAAAGCAGCATACTTTATTGTACTTGTAGATGTCTGTCACATGTGGTTCTATCTATGCTGGTATCTCTCAGAGAGGCGAATGCTGATAACCATAGTGAATTTTGGGTTTCGTCAGGGTTGCAAACAGTTCAGTGTCAGTTTTTTTGGGGTTGACAGTTTTCCTTCACACAACCAAATTCTGAACATGTCTAAAAACATTCAAGTTTTCTTTTTGAATAAATTTTTCTGCAAACAGTCGCAAACGTCTGCAAAACACGTGGCTAAAGCTCTTTTTGGTTTACCAAAGAGTGAAAACTAGCAACTGGTTTGCTCACCTTTTTTATAGGGATGGGTCCATCAATAAGGGTAAGGGTGGTTCAATTCCAACATTCACCTGACATTTGCCTGATGTTTTACCAGGAAATAACAAAAAGTCCCAAACTGCGGCAAAGAATGGAAAATAGTTGCTAATCATTGCAATCACCGGCACTAAATTTTGCTAATACTCGCTAATGTTTGCCAAGTGTCTTTTGCAAACACTCACACAAATGTTGCTAAACGTCGCTCATGTCAGGGGCGAACCCTGGATTTTCGGCAACATTTATCGGAAAAGTTGGCAAATCCAAAAGTCGCTGCCTAAGATACTAGCTTCAGGATCTTGTTGTCAGCTGTGGACGATTTATTTTTATTTATTTTTTTTAATTTAAGGGAAAAAAAACCCAAAAATATTTTAGACAGGTCTTAGATTAAATTTCAGATCCAACATTTAAATCTTTTTATGACTTCATCTTTGCATACAAGAATATTATGCACAGTAAGTGAATTTCCCCATTTCCAACATCCCCCCAAAATTGTGGTACAGGTGTAAGCGATACTTTAGATTCTTTCTACTTTTCTGACATAGTTAGCTCCATTAAAACCTTATTACGTTTTTTCAACTTGGGGTTTGGCCCATCTTTTGGAAATTTGAGCTCTGGCTCAGACACTTAACTTAAATAGATGTGTGTTGTAGAAGGGAAAAAAAAGCTACTTAATGAATTAGGTACAATAGGCATGTTTGCCAAATAACACAAATATACAGCATCATCTCTTCTCTTCCTCTTCCATAAAAAGGATTTAAAAATTCACACTGTAACCAAATCAGTCCATCACCTGCCTCCAAACAGTCCTCAAATTAAATAACACTGTCTGAGGTCATGTAGCCAATATTTGAAATGGTGTACTGACTTCAATACAAGACTTTCATGATCTCCTCTGCCTTCATTTCTCCTTCCACTGCTGATGATTAAGGCATTTCAAATCTCATTACAAGTCTCTTATCAACATTTCACAAATGTGAACTACAGTCATCTCACAAGGTCATGAGGTCTCACCAGCCCAGAAACACCACGTCAGAGTGAGTACCTCAGGGGTGGAATTTAGCAAAACTAAGCTCCTGGCCAACAGGACTTAGTGAAATTATGAAACTGCTAGTCCTCCTTCATATTTACATTCAGGAACACTATATCTTCATTGCCTATTGGATTTGTCAGGTCACCAGCAGGATGACTTGTTAGCTAATTTTCATTCGCCCTACAGATCTTTGACCCGCCACAGGCCAGCAGAATAGTGTAAATTTTCACCCCTGGTACCTGATATGGCAGCAGCCTAAACAGAGAGGAGAAATTCAGGCTCTTGTTCAGGTTTTAAGCATCTATTGTTTCTACTGGGAGGTTTCCACCTCATCCTGAATCTTCTTCCTTTCCTTGTTCCAGTCCTTTAACCCTTCAGGTAGGCTTGTGTCCTCCTCAAAGCTGCCTGTCCCATCCACAAACTCCTCATAAGTGAATTTCTCTTTGAACGGTCTGGGACCGAGCAGCTCCACCATGTCAGCTTTGTCCAGCACCTCTTTTTTGAGAAGACGCTGTCCCACCTGAACACACAATAAACAACTTTCTAGAGTTATCGTCCACCTTCGTTTCCCATTAATGCCTTCTAATGCATGCTTATGAGAGGGTCCTACCTTCTCAACCAGGGAACGTTTCTCTGTGATGAGCTGTAGTGTTCTCTGATAAGCTCCATCCACCAGTTCTCTGACCTCCTGATCGATTAGTTCTGCCGTGGCCTCACTGTAGGGCTTCTCGAGCACCATGTCACCCTGCCGTGGCAGATCAAACGACACCTGCCCCACCTTTTCACTCATTCCAAACTGCACGATCTAGGATATAACCAAATGAACATAGTGTTGAAAAGGGTCAAAGGGAATCAAAGGCAAAAGAGCTCAAATGCCATGGACTGCCTCCCAGGAGTTGTATGTACCTGAGCGTAGGCTGACTGTGTGACTTTCTTCAGGTCATCGTGAGCGCCAGTGGTAATTTTGCCAAAGAAAACCTGCTCAGCCACACGACCACCCAGCATCATGCACATCCTATCGAACAGCTGCTCCCGTGTGTAGAGGTACTGTTCTTTAGGGAGGTATTGTGCGTAGCCCAGACCTTTCCCACGTGGAATAATAGAAACCTGACACGCACACACCAATAGGAGTAAAATGTCTAATCAACTTTCCAGAATGGACATGATGTAGACAGAGCTCCACAGTGCTCTTTAAATACATCTCCATATGTCCAATTACATGTTCACCAGCAATTACTTACTTAAGATAAATTTCAACCTGACCCCAATTAAATGTGTTTATGTCTAATTATTATATCCACACCCACTGGATATGAGCAATGCTGTGTTCTGATTGGCTATGCCACTACTAGGGTATCAGCTCATGTACAGTGAGTAGAGAAAGAAAAAAATTGCAGAGTGATTTGCAGAACGTACTTAAAAAAAAAAAAAAACAACCTCTTAAGGGTTAATACTAAAAGGGCACCAACATTAACATTATAAGCACATCAGAACTGAGCATATCTACCTTGAGGAGTGGGTCAGCATGCTCGAGGAACCAGCCGACTACAGCATGTCCAGCTTCATGATAAGCCACTGTCTTCTTCTCAGTGGGCTGTAAGACTTGAGTCTTTTTCTCGAGACCTGAACAAAGGGGGCACAAAGTGCATGGTGTATGGATACTGGAAAAAACAGAACACTGTCCTAAAAATGTTTTCGAGGCCATCACATGAATGCATTGTGCCGGCACAGTCGATGGTGGACAGTGAGAGAAAACCACAGAAAGATGCCAAAATGTCAGTGTATAAAAGTTCTAAACAGAATGTGAATTATGCACCCCCATGATTTATGAATATACACACCGTGATTTACAAATACAGCACACACACACACACACCCACAAGCACAGAAACGCAAGCATACAAACCCATGCACACACACACGGTGCGTTGCAAATACAAAACACAAATCTAAATGCTCCTCACAAACAAATGCCTGAAAGTTCCATAAAAGTAAAGAAATAATACAGATAAATAAGCAGCATTTGCGTGCAGTTCCAAATGCACACACAACACATTTTTCAACAAGTTCACAGCAGGACACATTATTTGTGGATCATGTGAGTTTTGGCACTGTAATTCTGTCTGTATGAGCTGCAAATGCAATTGCCCCGATTTCCTCACAAATGGGCTGAGCATAAAAACAGCACATGGCGCCACAGGGGCATCTTCCCTCTATTTAGCTCTGTTAGCCTTCCAAAAGAGTTGCCTTAAATTACACATCAGTCAAAGTGCACAGAGATGGTGTGTCAACATGTCAAAACAAGCGTTATCTTTATAAGCCTGTCAGAAATAACACTGAAAATTAACTGCATTAACTATTACAACCATGCAATAGATCATAATACTGGTAACCAGTAGGTGACACAGTGGCTCAGACTTCGGTGTGGAGTTTGCCTGCTCTTCCTGTATTTGTGCGGGTTTCCTCCCAGTACTCTGGTTCCTCCCGCAGTCCAAACACATGCATATTAGGTCAACTGGCTACTTTAAATTGCCCATAGAAGAATGGTTGTGTGTCTTCGTGTTAGTCCTGCAATAGGTTGGCAACCTGTTCAGGTTGTACCCCGGTGTCTCAGCTGAAGTCAGCTGGGATTGGCTCCAGCTGATGAATGGATGGATCGATGGAGGCTAATCGAGCACTAATTATCACTAACTTTCTAGCAGTTTGTGTTGTTGGAGGTTACAGTATAGTATATGTGATGCCTATATATGCATTACATATGCACTAGCCTTGATGATGAATCACACATAGATGAGGACTTAACGTGTATAACTTCTAACAGGTGTGTGTTGGATTAGTAATGTTTGCTGTGCATGATTTGTGTTTGCTGTGCATGATTTGTGTTTGTTTGCAAATCATGGGGCGATTGCACGACTCACCTCCAATCACTCTGTCAATGGCCTGTTCAAAGTGTTTGGGATTGACCGCATCACTGAGATGTCTTGCAGCAATTAGAGCAGCTTCGTTACACACATTCGCAATGTCAGCTCCTGAGAGGAGAGAACAGAAACACACTATAATCATCTATACAGGATCCATTAAAACACAAACCGCGCACACAGCTTGTAAATTATAAGGGGTCACAGGAATATCCCCAGGCAGCATACAGCCATCCATCCATTTGCTGAACCGCTTAATCCATTCACTTAATCCTATTAGGGTTGCGGGAAGGCTGGAGCCTAATTCAGCAGACACTAGTCGAAGGCGGGGTACACCCTGAATATCTCACTAGACCATTGCAGGGCTGACACACACACACACACACACACACACACACACAACCATTCACATCCAAAGGGCAATTTGGAACGGACAGTAAACCTAATCTGCATGTCTTTGGGCTATGGAAGGAAACTGGAGTACCCAGAGGAAACCCATGCATGCTCAGGGAGAACATGCAAACTCCACACACAAATGCCCACTGCGAGCCTGGGACTCGAAACCAGAACCTTCTTGCTGTAAGGTGGATGTGCCAACTACTACACCACCATGCTGCCATAGCAAACAGCCAGGCCATCAGATTTGTTCTTTTACTGTTGAATCATCTTCACAGAGGTTACAAGAAACATCGCAGTAAAAAGAAAAGCTTCAGTTAAAACAGAACTGTGTCTATTACTTTATAATTTCTATGAAAGTGGCACTGTGGTTAGAATGTCTGCCTCACAGCAAGAAGGCCAGGGTTCGATTCCCGGGCTCAGGCGTTTCTGTCCTCCCTGTGCCTGTGTGGGTTTCCTCAGGGTACTCTGGTTTTCTCCCACAGTCCAAAAACATGCACAGTAGGCTAACTGGCGGTTCCATATTGCCCCTAGGTGTGAGTGTGCATTGTAGTATGTGTGTTGGCCCTGCAATGAGCTGGCGAGCTGTTCAGGGTGTACCACACCTTTGCCCAGAGACAGCTGAGACAGGCTCCAGCCTCCCAGTGACCCCAATTAGGATTAAGCGGCTTAGAAAATGAATGAATGATGGAATTTCGATGAACTGCTTAAAAAAGTATCCTACACCTTTAAGAAAAAAGATTCTACATCAAAGTTAATGTGCTGATCATATTTTAAATACCCTTCACATTTAAACAATGCCTGAGATTCTTTACATTACATTATTACAAATACGTTATTTTATTATATCACATGTCAATCCTGATTTCTCCCCTCACCGGTGAAACCTGGGGTAGCAGCAGCCATTCTCCTTGCAAGGGCATCTGGATCAAGATTTGGGTCCAGTTTGAGGGGCCTCAGGTGAACTTTAAAGACAGAGGCTCTGCCCTTTATATCTGGAGGTCCTGAAAGATTCACACAAACAGAACATCTTTATTATGTTACATATTGCCTGAACATATGTTACTAATTTGCCTGAACATGAATTCAGTATAAATATAGCAAGCTAAGAATATTGTACTAAAACACATTAAAGAGCATGAACAAACCAATGTAAATCTGCCTGTCAAATCTCCCAGGTCGCATCAGAGCAGGGTCCAGGATGTCAGGTCTGTTTGTGCCAGCCAACACAACAACATTCGTACTGCTGTCAAAACCTATCCAGACACAAAGAAAAAAAACTCTCAGGGAGACGAGATTTAGGTTTCATAGTTTACACAGTGCGTGGACCAAAATAGGAAAAATTTGAGCAGGTGAACAAAGCTAAAAATAAAAAGCAGGAACCTGAATTCAGGACCAGGAAGTCAGTTAGATTACACAAATCAAAAATAGGTCATCTTAAAAGAAAAATAATTTGCATTAAACCCCTAATACATCCTATAGGGTTCAATCTGTCATCTAGGGGAATATTACTGTAGTGAAAATAATGTATTTACTCATTGTGAGGTGCAAGAGACACACACACACTACAGTTCAAAAGTTTGGGGTCACCCAGAAAATTTCACATTCTCTGTGAAAACACAAACCTATAGGTATTAAATGAGTTGCAAAATGAATATGAAATATAATCAACATATGACAGCTGGAATTGTTGACAAGGTTAAAATATTGTTTTTGTCCTTCAAACTTCGCTTTCATCGAAAAATCCTCCATTGCAGCAATTACAGCCTTGTAGACCTTTGGCATTCCAGCTGTCCATTCGTCGAGGTAAGACAAAGAAATTCCACCCACTGATTCCCGAAGCACCTCCCACAAGTCGGACTGGCTCCATATGGTCAAGAGGCTCCCACAACAGCTCAATCGGGTTGAGATCCGGTGACTGCGCTGGCCACTCCATTATGGCCAGAATCCCAGCTGACTGCTTCTTTTTTTAAATAGCGCACTTTGGAGCATAGTTTGGAGCATTGTCCTGTTGTAGAAGGAAACCGAGTCCATTCAAGCGCTGTCTACAAGGTATGGCATGGTGTTGCATACTGTAGTGAGAGCCTTCCTGGTTTAAGATCCCCCTTTGTCCCTGTACAAATCTTCCACTTTACCACCACCACAGCACCCCGAGACACTCACATTTCCCCCACCATGTTTGACAGACGACAGCTTCATCTTTCCCTTTTATTGACCATTTTCAGATATATGTTTTTGTTTGAAACTGCCCAGAAGGCCGGTATCCAGGAGTCGCCTCTTCACTGATAAAGTTGAGTTTACAGGTAATATTTAATGAAGCTGCCACTTAATGACCTTTCAGGTGTTTCTCAAACCAGAACCACTGATGCAATTGTCCTCTTGCTTCTCTTACTTCTCTTACACACCGTTGTATGAAGTCTTCAATTTTTTTGGCAGTTTCTTAATGAATAGCCTTCATTTCTTGAAACATATGTAGTCCGATGATGAATTTCCGAAGAAAGTTATTTTTTATGACCACCAATAATAGTCATGTAGAAAATTATTATCGTAAAATATAAAGTAGACTGACTTCCTCATGCATAGTGTCTCTATACATACCATCCATTTCCACAAGCAGCTGGTTGAGGGTGTTCTCCTGCTCACTTTGACCACCAAAGTTTCCTCCACCTCTCTTCCTGCCAACCGCATCAATCTCATCTATGAAAAGGATACATGGAGCATTCTTCCTCGCCATGGCAAACATGTCCCTCACCTGAAAGAAACGAGGATTCCAGGCGAAATCGTGCTTGTTCTTTTCATTCATGTTCTTACAGATACACACAGCAAAGTGTGTGCGCTACGTAATATTCTCCGGTGGAATACCAGTTAGACAAATACACTTATGACTAACACACAACAGTTCCAGTCCTCCACTCACCCTGGCTGGACCAACTCCCACAAACATCTCCAAGAACTCTGAGCCATTTACAGTAATAAAGGGGACATTAGCCTCTCCAGCAGTTGCTTTGGCCAGTAGAGTCTTGCCTGTTCCTGGAGGCCCAGACAGCACAGCACCCTTGGAATGCAGTTATATGATTATTAAGTTATACACTGAAATCAGGAGTACACAATACATGACTGCATCATGAGTTAACACCAGTACCAGCTCTTATAAAATGCTATACCTTAGGGATCTTAGCACCCAGGTCCTGATATTGTTGTGGGTTCTTTAAAAAATTAACAAATTCTAGGATCTCTAGTTTTGCCTCCTCACATCCAGCTACATCTTTGAACTTCACATCAATGTTGTCCTTCATCATTTTGGCGGTGGATTCGCTCATGCCGAAAAGCCCACCCCCCTTTCCACCGCCTCCAACTCCACCCATTGAAGCTCGTCGTAGGGTGAAGAGCAGAAAACCAATCAGAAGCAAAGTAGGAATGATGTTCTTAATAAAAGACCTGGAGGATGATAAACACCAATGAAATTGAGGTTCAATTTATTTTCTCAATCTGGATTCCTGTATTTTGATCTTATAACTGGTAGAAATAATTACACAATTTATTGGTTATTAATCAGTCAAAGGTAAATTAGGTAGGAACCATTAGGCTCAAATGATAAGCAGAAGGCTATCAAACTCAAGTGAATTCAGTCCAAAGAAAATCCACTGAAATGTGTAAGCCACAGGCAGGAGAGCAAGTCTCAGGTATGGACTCTTACCCATCACTTTTTGAACGATACAGCACTGCCACTCTGTTTGAGGGCTCCAATCCCAACTCGTAGTGAGCTGCTTCTAGATTTCGCTCAAAAGAGTCCACACTGCCAATGTTGAACCATATATAGCTCTAAAAAAGAAAAAGAACAACTTAATGACAGAACGCTTTTTTTTTTTTTAACATATAAACTTAATTACCTAATAAGCAGATACTGAATGAGGCAATGAATGATGTAGGGAATTATTAGGTGGGTTGAGGATATGGCCTCGGCAGGTACACCCTCCAAGACAGAATTAATGACCTTTTTTTTTTTTTTTGCTAAACGGTATTAATCTTGCAAGGGAAAATATGGCCTATGCATTTAACCCATCCAAAGTGGGCTGCCACACATTGGGGCACCCGGAGAACAGTTGGGGTTTAGGTGCCTTGTTCAAGGGCACTTCAGGCATGAAGGTGGAGGGTGGGAAGGTGCAGCTCACTCCCCTGTCGCCACACATTTTTCCTGCGGGTTTGGGAACTGAACCAGCAACCTTTCGGTCCCAAACCCGCTTCTCTAACCACTGGGCCACAGCTGCCCTGGCTGAAAGCCGAATCTATAATTGTTTTATTATTCATTAAAATAACTTCAAAGAATATAACCCCCCCCCCCCCCAAAACAAAAAACAAAAAAAACAGTAAAGTTACTGTGTAGCACCTGCCAGTCATGGAATAATCATTCAAATCTCCCCATGGCAATGATGAAATAACTCAGTTATCCATTGGCAATGATGCAATACCAAAAATTATTTCATGGCTGTCCACCAATCAGAAAAGAGGAAATCCAACGGATTAATAATAATAATAATAATAATAATAATAATAACAACAACAACAACAACAACAGAGCTCCCATTAGCATGTGGCCCTGCAGGATTCCTGGACTTTTTTGTGCCTCCCGCATACATTAAACTTTGAGGAGGGGACTTTCCCCACAAAGATAAATAAATAAAAAAAATAAAATTCAAGTGTCAACTCAGACGACCAGTGAAAACAAAGAATTGCACATAGCCCAGATGAGGGTTAATACTTCGTTCAATCAGTGATATCTGCTTTTAATAACAAATGGGAATTCCCCCCTTCTCAGTCACACATACATTATAATCAGTTATCATAATTCCCAGATCCTGTATTTAGTTCCATACCATATTTAGGTACATAACCAAACCCATGTGTGCCACTACCACTGAAAACAACAATTCAGCTGGCAATCAGGTTGTTGCACACCAAGATGCTGGTGACCTTGAAGCTGAAAGTAATGTATTTCATTGCTAAAGAAAACTTAAGATAAATGACAATCACATGTTTCCACATTTCTTTTGTCCGTCCTGTATGTTAATGAGACAGGATTTCCCTGCAGTATCAACAAATGCACATGATTGAAGGGGTCTGTTTAGTGCTGTTTTCTTTAATAGCTGGTAGAGATGTGTCGGTTTCTTCGGGTTCAACTGTTTTTCATGTTAATCACTGTTAGTATAGACTGGGACAAGGACATTACACGGACAGCCAAGATAAGTCGTGACTTAACATTAATATGGGTCTAGCTGTGCTTTTGGGGAGAGAGAACAAATAAAGAGTATTCGCTGCTTTGACTCAGTACAGTATTAGCTCATGTGTTTAGGAGACACGCAGGGGCACCAGCAAGTATTTTTAACCCACAGACTTGAGTTCAAAACCCGCCTCGCTTATTTTAACTGTCTAACAATTTATAAATGTAATGGTTTTTTGCTTTTGTTTGTATAATTTGACTTGATGCAAAAGACAGTTATGAAATATGTTTAACTTTTTTGAACAACCAAGTGGAGCGTCAGACTTCACTCTGAATCAAATTTATAGTCTTGATGAACCTGCAGAAGTCAAACAGAAGAAAAATGCTGATGGAAAGTAAACATCTGTAAGCCAACGTCACTAGTTAACATGAAAACCAGGTAAACTGGAACACATGGTTCTCAGTGGGAACAATCACAAGATTCAGAATCAGAGGAAAAGAGGAATGTCTGGAGCGTTTTCAAGAAAATGGTGGAGAATAACATGAGTCGTGAAGATGAAAGTGTTAAACCCTGCATTCATGAACACGTGAAGTATGAACTTCAACTTTATTCTCATTAGAAAATGCTGGATCCATCACTGGTATTTTAGACCAATGGTATATTATAAGTTTTAACAAACATGCATATTACAGATCAGAGACAGTCAAACCTTTAAAAATGTGTCTGTATAGATTTACTATTATTATTAGTTAATGCTTGATAAACAGTTACTGTAGTTTGAAGAGATAAAATAATCTAAAAGATAGGGGGGGGGGGGGCACTGTAAATGGTGTGCTAGTAGGCACAAGCGCAGCAAGCGAGTGGGAGTCTGTGGTAGGCTAAAAACAACCCCAAGCAGGCCACCATGGTACATGGAGCATGTAGCCCAGAGGGTGGAAATGATCTTGCATGCATTTTTTAAATTTTACTAAAAAATATTTATTTCCTTTTCTATTTCATATCTAGTGGGCTTCGATATAAAACTTTTCTACCTTTCATGCTATCAGTGCACATTCAACTCATTCTCAAAGAATAACTATATAAATAAATAAATATTTACCATCCACATGCAAGCACACACACATACACACACAATGGACACGGGTATTAAAAATTGCAGCTTACTCCATCTGAAGCATCTGCCCCTGGAACTAGGATGACCCTGACAAACTGCTTGTTAATGACCTCCAAACTCTCAACCTGTGAAACAATTGGGGAAAAAAAAAAACAAGAAATACAAGTTAGTTATAAAAGGACAATTTAAGCATAAAAGTAGTCCTGATAAATAAGATATATTTCTCACTAGTCCTCCGGCCAGATAGCGATGAACAAAGTCTTTCCAAGTAATCTCCTTGCCTGGATCACGGAGGTACATGTAGAGAAGAGCCGATGCACCACCTGCCACCATGACCGCCATGTACCGGAATTCATTATCATCCCATGGAACATCCCCCTGAGACAGATTAAACGCACAAGAAATAGTGACTGTGGCCCCAATTTTTTTGGATGTTGCCCCTTCTACCACGTTTATTATGGAAAAAGTAACGCCAAGGTAGTGTGTAGTACGAGTCGAGGTGAATCAGACACTGCGGTGTTGCCAAGATTTGCTGAAGTATTTTTACTCTCCAAATTTTAGTGCAGTTAAAAGCTACACATCCATTTTCCATCCATACACAGAGAAATTACTCAATCATCCCCCAGCCTTTTATTATTGTACAGGGAGGTATACAAGTTTCCTAACAAAAGTGTCACCAGCTGAGCCACCGTATCAAAATATTTCCATTGCAGCGCAACACACACTACTGTCACCATGTCCGAGCTGTTTCCACAACCTGACTGCTCAAATTCCTACATTTTTTTTTCTAACCATGAACTGGCCAGGCTTCTGTAACAGATGCTTTGTTGCAGCTTATTCAAACAGAGGCACTGGGTTAAATATGTAGCAGAAGGCATCTGACCAGAGATGGAAAGAGGATAGTTTTCACCGATTATTTTATTCATCCTTACTGGTCAGTTTTAAAAAGTCAAACAGAAATGTTAAAAAAAAAAAATAATATATATGTGTGTGTGTGGGACCGGTGGCGTAGCAGTTAGGGTGCAGGGCACATGATCGAGTGACCATGGGTTCGAATCCCCGCTGGACCTCCACTGTGCTAAAACCCCTGGGCAAGGTCTAAACCACAAGTGTGCCTCTGTCCACCCAGCAGTTTAAATGGGTACCAGTAAAAATACTGGGAAGGTAACCTGTGATGGNNNCTTCACACTACAGAAACCGGGGATAAGCAGTGGCCTGATGAGCCACTAGGCTCGAGTGTAAAAGCCCAACAGACTTATCTATATATATATATATAAAAAACACATGATCAACAAATGATACTCAGGATTTCAGATTCAATATCAGAATAGGACAAAAAGGTGCTACATCTCTAAACATTTCACAAACAAAACAATCATATAAGGATCATTTAAACCAGTTTATCTTGGGGTTTTCCACTTTCACAGGAAGAGACCCAGACCTGCTGTAATCTGCTTTTCCAGTCTCTCTTCCTTCCTTTCTTTCGTCCTCCTTCTCCTCCACTTGACTGACGTTCTGGTCCACCTGGAGGGGAAAAAAGGGACATTAAAGAAACCCAATAAAACACACAACACTGGCCAGCACAGACTTGCTCCAGTGTTTACAGCAGGTCTGATCAAACGTCTTACCTTTAGAAGGGTGGCCTGAGTAAAGTACAGAATTCAACCAGGGATTATTTACAGTCCAAAGCGGCTTCAGGTGATTTAGGATCAGGTTCTGAAAGAGATCCAAAGACCCAGTTATACAGGCTGAACCCCTGCTAACGGAATACACCGGTTCTGAGTAACAACACAGCTGTGACAGGGGGCAAATACACGCCGAGTCATCATGACCATGTCAACCTGAGTCTGTTTACACAAACTATATATAAAATATATAAAATACCAGCACCGTGCGCTTACACTAGTGACATTCCTGTTAGTATTAAAGAAGGAACATGTGGTCTCACCCTGTTAGTGTAGCCATTTAATCGGGCTGATGAAAGTTTTCCCCGAGCAGCAGTGACTGAAGAGTGCTGGAAAGTCCTTCTCAATCCAAAGCGGACAGTCGCCGAGAGCAAACCGACCATGAGAGCCATCCTCCTGCCGCCTCCAGCCTCACCTCAACCCCGCTGAACACAACACCAGCTCAAACAAGCCCAGCTGCTCTAATACAAACACACAGCTAGCCACCATACCAACCGCTAACCTAACAGCACTGACAAGGAATGTCAGAGCACCAGGACCCTTTTAGGTGCCCGTGTAAGTGCCTGATATCGTTTCGTAATAATATAATTATTACATAATAACAAATTAAGGTACATAAATTTATTTAACTAAGACTTGTAACTAAAGCGTACATATACAAAACATTCTTTTTTTTTTGTAAAGGTGTATTTTAATGGCTGATCGCATAGTTACTTGCATTTCTCCTGGCAGGATAGCGGTTGACTCGGGGTCCTTCAGTAAACAGTCCGACTTCAATCACACAACGGGAGGACCATAGACATGCTAAAAGGATAGACCGGTCGTACCATAGACCATTTATAAGGTAGACCGCGCAACGAGTGAATGTCGGAGCAGCACTGCAGGCGCCATCTTGGGACCCCATCTTGGGACCTTACAAGTCGAGTGCCGGCAAATAGTATACATACATACATAAACTATATAGCAACTTAATCACAAAAACCTATAGGATTACATATTGCTTGTATAGAAATGCTAAAAATCTAATTTAGACATACACTGGATTTTAGTTGTAAGGAAGTAAGACTGTTAAAAATCTGTTAGTTATCTTGATTGGATTATTTATGACGCTTGCTTAAAAAATACTTGACTGGTGTTTTGATACGGGCGATTATAGGAGGAATTTGGTTCCGATAATATAAATAGAAAATAAACCCAATTTGGATATTTTTTTTAATCATAGTTACTGGATTAGGGGCATTTTTAAGTAGTTAGTTTGTTACACTAATTATGTTAAAATAAGGTATATTTACTGCGAACAATCTCAATTTATAATGTAATTAAAATAATTAATGATATTTGAAAATTGATCTGTGTGATAATGTAATTTTGTAACTTTTATATTAAGTGTTAAAAAAAAAAAGAAAATTTAAAATGATACAAAAATTCATAAATATTATTTAAATTAAAAATTTTATAATTGTACTTGTATATGTGTATGTTAGTGACGGTGTATTTTATTTAATGGTTCGAGTCAAACGAAAGTATATAGTTTATAACTTCATACAATTCATTTTGGTGGTGCTAGAACTACTAGTTGGGCAGTGGTGGCCCAGTGGTAGAAATGTACAGATTTCTTACAATAGTCCTATAATAGCCATATGTTAAACTCATGGGACTTCCTCTTATACCCATGTGTATCATACATTACAACAGTTACATTTGAGTTTACAGCTAATTTAAAGCATATACGGCGGTCGTATATAAAACAAGCATTTTTTACATTTGCATTAATCATCACTTTTGTATGAGAAAGTTTGATTTAATTTATAGATCTGAGCTATTGTCCCCACGACAGACGTATAACACATTTTATCTGTGAACGCAAGTATAAAGCCTTCAAATCCACTTCACCCAAACCTGTCAGTCCCTTCTGTTGTAGCGCCACTAAATTTATACAAAATAAATAAATAGCACTTGTTTTAAAAGTTTATGTTTGAGAAAGGGGCTTGACTTTCTAAACCACCAATAGCAAGTAACTCTTTTGTAACCAAGGCTACATTTGTCTTTAATTCTGTAAAAATACCATTCAAATGCTTTTTAAAATCACTGTTCAAAGAAAATTTTCTGACCATTATTTTGTGCATGTTTGAAAAGAGTCCATTTCTCCTTAACTGATCAATTTATGAAACTCTTATTATACAGAAAGTAAAATTTATTTTGTAAAAACGTGTTCAGCTTACAAACATTTTGTTCTAAAAAATGTTTCACCAAAGAATAAAAAAAGTCAGGGTACATGTGGCTATTTCTTTATTTGGTCAACTTGAAAAAAAAGTAACAATGTAAATGTTATTAATATATACACTACCCTAGAAAGGTACAATCTGACTGGTTCACGTTTTCTAAATCATCATGCATTCCCTCATTGAATACAGAATGCGAAAAAAACACTCGACTAATTGTAAAGTCTAGACATTTTTCAAGTATTTTATGCTAAATCTGAAAAGCGATAATTCTGACCCTCTAATACATTAATTGCTTTGGTGCACATTTATCAAGGCTTTCATGAGGCAAGTTATAGTAAAACTGGATCAAGTTGCTGCCAGTTAAAGACTTACTGAAACTACATAAAGTGTCGCCGAGTATTGAACAAATTGGAGAAGAAAGATCTGCTGGCACCCCTGAATGAGAGCTCTGTTGTGATGAACAGGAGGACAGGATATTTTTAAAAAAGTCCAACTGCCGATGGGAAAAGGGAAAGCTAAAAAAGAGAGAAAAATCTATCAGAGCCATTGTTCAAATATTGGGTACAGCCAATACAACAATTTGGAAAGAAAAAAGAAATCACTGAAGAAGAAGAAAAAAAAAAAGTAACAAAGTTATTAGATCCCCCAGTGCAGCTAACTGGGTTATCAAATGCCATGTCTCTCAGTGTCTGTGGTGAGAGGCATGTAAAAGAACCATTGCTGATTTTCGTCAAGAGTAGGCTGCATAG
>JAQMYF010000007.1:10961262-10971736 GCA_030014195.1 Neosilurus mollespiculum
CCCTGCGATGGCCTGGCGAGCTGTCCAGGGTGTACTCTGCCCTCGCCCGGAGTCGGCTGAGATGGGCGCCAGCCTCCACGCGACCCTAATTAGGAATAAGCGGTTCAAAAAATGACATGACATGACATTATTATTATTATTATTATTATTATTATTATTATTATTATTATTATTATTATATTTAAAGCATGACAATTGACAATAAAAGTACCATGACAAACTGTGAGTGTCTGTTATAATGAAAGCTTCAAGCATTATTCACTCAGGCTTATGTTTTTAATCCCCATCTTCAAACAGGGCAGCATAGTGGTGTAGTAAGCCTGACGAGAAAAGCCAGGTCTACCGATCTTCTCTATTCTTCTTCTTAAGAATTTTCACAAATAAAGAAAAAATAGTCAGCACAGAAGCAAGAAGGCCGTGATGGTCAAGGCAGAACAGTCACACAGTGGGATTTTTTCCCTCCTGTTGCTCTTTACAGACACAGTGAATTTTTATCTTGAATTGTTTAAGGTGTTTAATGTCTCACAATAATACTGATTGTGGATAAAAAAAAAGTATGAAGCTAAAGGCACAAAAATGATGATTTAATGATGTTTCCCAGTGATTACAGTGTTGTTGTTTATGCTATTAATTTGTTGTCATTTAGAGAAATTGTGCTGTTTTTCTGAGCCATGAGCAGGAGCTGATTTGTTTGTGTTTAATCATGAAGGGTAAAATTAAATTGTAAATTACACTATAATTTGAATTTGCACAATGTATGAACTACTTTTTTTCCTTGTGCTCATATAATACAGCTGTAACATATAGTTAATAATTATATTCATTACTGCTTTATCCTATTATTTAATCTGCTGCCATTTAGAGTACACACTACAGCTACTGTACCAGCATTTTTGGGAAATTAATCAAGAGAGTCTGAAGGAAACCGCACAAGTACACAGCAAATATGTAAAACTCAACAGTAAACCGAGCTCTGGACTGAACCATGTTATGTAGAAACAATACCACCACCATAATAGGTAGAAAAGTGTGTTTATTTGTTATTTTCAGTAACTGTGATAAGATTATGTAACTTTCATATGTATAGTGCTGGATTCATATGGACAGTCCATTAAAAAGAAAGAAAGAAAGAAAGAAAGAAAGAAAAGGGTAATACACTAGACTTAATTAATGAAGGTCCTTTCCAAGGATGAATTTGTTTTATAAGAAATATAAAATTATGTAAATATGTTGAACAGGTTATGGCACTTCAAGACTAAAGTCATTGTTTACATTTAATACCAAATAATTATGTAATAGCAATTTCTCCACAAAATTCTTAGTTTAAATTAATAGTGAGCTGAATCAGATTCCTGCTACTCCCTACAGCTACACCTGTAGACGCTGTATGTGTATCTGCTGAGATGTAGAAGCAGATAAAACCTCTGGTCCAAGTCTGTTATTGTGAAGACAATCTAGATGGAAAACATAAGTATGTTACCATAATACTATACATTTCCCCACCTTTGCAGGTTAAAATAAAGACGAAATGAATATAGGCGAAATGATCTAGCAACCAACTTATTCGAAGATGTAAATTTATCTGTCCATGCAGCAAGATAATTTCATTATTATTCGGTATTCATTTCCTCCTTTGCATTTTTTTTTGCCTTGTAGGTTTCCTTGTCTTTTTTCCCCAGTCATCTTTCACTCACCTCTACATATGGGTAAAAGTTGGTCTGTCCCAAACTTTCCCAATACTCTCCAGCCTCAAAACGTAATTTGTACATCCCTGCACTTAAATCTTGCCTGGTGATTAGCCGTGGACAGTGGCCATTCTCATCTGTGGTTCTAAAAAACATAATATAGCTGTGTTTTTATTTTTTTTCCCCCCTCCCCATGTAATTTCCATACCAGTTAATATGACAGTAAAAGATTTTCCTGGCAGTGTCTATTATGAAAAAGCATGTACCCAGTAGAGATGAGGTTCCAGAGGGCCATCTCAGGGTCCAGACGATGCAAACTGAGAGCCATACGTGCGGCAGGAACCCCATCCACAGTGTTCAGCACATGGGTGACAAAAGGACTGTCCATCTCAAACGTATCTGTTCAGGGACTGATTCAAGAACCAGTTCATCAAATAGAAATGTTTAGAATTTTAGTTGTTTGTATCATACATGTATTTTGTAGGTGATATCTGATGTAATTGAAATGGTGTATAGCCGAATTTATGCTGACTGGCATTTTGCAGTATTATCAGAGCAGCTCAAGTATGCTATAAAGGAGATATGACAGGCAGTATTAAATACCCCTTAATCGGTATTAAAATGCCTTACTCTGTTTTTTTGCACTTCATATCTTGGTAACAGTGTTATACAAGGCCCAATCTTTGATTTTCTGAACCGCTTAATCCTAATTAGGGTTGCAGGGAGGCACCCATCTCAGCTGACACTGGGCGAGGGCAGAGTACACCCTGGACAGGTTGCAAGGCCATTGCAGGGCCACACTCTAAAGGCGGCACACTAATTCTTTTCAAAACAGGTGTACTGTCCATGGTACTGAATCCCCAAAGACTACAGTAGCATAAATAAAATCCTAGGAAGTAACATTAGAGTCTTATCTCTAACTTTTCTTATTAGTACTTTCCCATGGGTAGATTAAAAGTAATAAACAATCCAAAGAAAAATTCAATACCTTTTTGTCGTGGAAGGTGCAGATGTCGATCTCACCAGCTTGCCTGCTTACTTGGATATGAGAGAGATTCTGACTGAACAAGCCATATGTTTATCTTGGAGCATGGCAGCTTGATGAGTTAATCAATAACAACAACTACTTGGCTTAATGTTTGAAAGAAAAGCGAGGAGAGTTGAGTATTTTGGACACACATTACCTTCGAAATAGAGATCATTTTAGTTTAAAGTCTAAGTAAGTCAACACTATCAAAATTGTGAATGCTTGTGAATCTTGTACTATGACCCATCATTCCACTCAAATTCTGCACAAAATGTAATACAGTATGAGTGGAAGTGCAAGGTCTGCAAATAAACTTTTAACAAATTAACCACAATGTTATGCATGTAATTACTCTCTACTCTGGCACAAGAAACATAGCTTACATTTTAATGCAGCTCACACAGACATTTTTAATGAAACATCCCTCATGTCATGTTAAATAAGTAAATAAAGAGCTATAAAATAACAGGAATAAGATAGAATAATAATAATTTTGTGAGATTTTATACTAGGTCTAAATGAAACATGAAAACTGTGAACTGTGAAAGGTTCTACAGAATATTAAAACATGCATATAGAACTCTACAGGCTATAGTTTTTAGACCCATTTTCATAAACCATGAAATTTAAATGATTCCCAAATGAATAAAATAATTTTTTTAAAGCTTTTACCTCCAGGAAACCGCAAATGTAAAGACCCTGAAAATGCAATATGCATAAGTAAATTTAAAATACAGAATACAGCTTGTTGAGCTAATTAAATCTGGTTAAACATTATTTGGTAAGTGCCCTCATGACTTAATTGGCTTATCTTATCACTGTTGCGGTATCCTGCTAAAACCTTAGCCATAAAACTATATATACAATCTTAATAAAGATTATGGTAATATACATGTCTAATGTTTGTGTAGCTCAGTTTAGATAATTGTTCCACAGTTGTTTGATATTAAACCCTATCTATCTCACTGAATCTTTTTTAGCTGTGACTCCTTATCAGCCCCATTTACTAATCTAAAAATCTAAACATTTATGATGAACAAAAAGGAAAGGAAAAAGGAAAGTTCATCATTGTTCATTTTCTAAACCGCTTTATCCTAATTAGGGTCGCAGGGAGGCTGGCGCCCATCTCAGCCGACTCTGGGCGAGGGCAGAGTACACACTGGACAGCTCGCCCGGCCATCGCAGGGCAGAAACACGCTGACGGCTATGCAGCCTACTCTTGAGGAAAATCAGCAATGGTTCTTTTACATGTCTCTTACCATAGACAGTGAGAGACATGGCCGGCATTTGATAACCCAGTTAGCTGCATCAGGTGCAAAAGGAAAGTCTTTTCCCATTTCCAGCCCCAGGATATCTCCTTAGATCACTTACATCTGAAAAAGCTTCTTGCCTCAAATTGATTATGTTAATCAAGGAGAATTAATATTATGTTTATTAGGGTGGCACGGTGGCGCAGTGATTAGAACGTCCACATCACAGCAAGAATGCCTGGGTTCGATGCTGTTCAGGGTGTAACCCGCCGTCACCCAAAGATGGCTGCGATAGGTGCCAGCCTCCCCGCGACCCTAATTAGGATTAAGCGGCTAAGAAAATGAATGAATGAATGAAGGTTTATTACAAACTATTCTAATTTCTTTTTTTTTTTTTTTGGTAGTTTGTACCACTAATGCAATGTGAATCAGATTTCAGTTCAGGCAGTGTGCTCACTTTATAAGCACTGCAGGTTATCTAACAGTAAAATGCATATAAAAAGGCATTTCATTGAGGGTTCTTTGAATTCATAAAAGACTTCTACTGGAACCATTAAACAAATGGAACCTTTAAAATTTCCCCTTAAACGGATATAATAAATTATACAGTATATATATATATAAAACAAACTAAATTATAAATAACGTATAAATTCACTTTACAACTGCTACTGCTGTGGGTAAAAAATGTTGAGATAATCCCATTTAATGAAGTGTGTCCAGGAAATTAAAATTCCAAAATTAAAATTAAAAACAGCACCTTAAGCAACTATATTATCTGCTTCTTTATCACCTTCAGTTTACTCTAGATAACAGGTGAAGGGCACATCACATCCATCACATCTCTGATGCTTACCATATAATATCCTTACTTGGGATGGGGCCTGACCCTTTTTTCACATGTGAATGCTTCTCACACCACTATAAATCTATCACAGTAAAATAGCTTGCCAGAACAACAGCTTTTTAAACACTGTTTTGACCTCCCAGATACAAAGGCAAATCCATTCTCCTCTAATTCACCAGTATTAAAAACCACCAGGGCTTGGGATTAGATAATATAAACCCTCAAATGGGCAATGCACTATCAACTTGGCAAAATGACATAAGATTTTATTATCAGAGGAGGAGTGATGGAAGAAGGTAGGGTAAGAAGGAGCCTTCTGACTCCATCAGAACACACACACTGCAGGCCAGAGTAGATTTAATTACATGATTAACATTTGTGTTAAACATGATATATATATATATATTTTTTCAGAAGCTGAACTCAAAGAACTGAAACTTTTTCTATGTACACAAAAGGCCTATTTCTCTCAAATATTGTTCACAAATCTATATAAATCTGTGTTAGTGAGCACTTGGAGATAATCCATCCACCTCACAGGTGTTGCATATCAAGATGCTGATTAGACAGCATGAATATTACACAGGTGTGCCTTAGGCTGGCCACAATAAAAGGCCACCCTTAAAATGTGCAGTTTTATCTGACAGCACAATGCCACAGATGTTGCAAGTTTTGCGGAAGTGTGCAGTAAACATGCTGACTGCAGGAATGTCCACCAGAGCTGTTGCCCGTAAACTGAATGTTCATTTCTCTACTATAAGCCACCTCAAAGGGGTTTCAGAGAATTTGGCAGTACATCCAACCAGCCTCACGACCGTAGACCACGTGTAACACACCAGCCCAGGACCTCCACATTCATCACCTTCACTTCCTAGATCATCTGAGACCAGCCACCCGGACAGCTACAGCAACAATCGCTTTGCATAACCAAAGAATTTCTGCACAAACTGTCAAAAACCATCTCAGAGTAGCTCATCTGCATGCTCATCGTCCTCATCGGGGTCTCGACCTCACTGTCCGTTGTCTTAACCAACTTGAGTGGGCAAATGCTCACATTTTAATGGTGTCCGGCACATTGGAGAGGTGTTCTCTTTACAGATGAATCCCAGTTTTCACTGTAAAGGGCAGATGGCAGACAGCATGTACGGCATTGTGTGGATGAGTGGTATCAGCATTGTGGATTGAGAAGCCCATAGTGACAGTGGGGTCATGGTATGGGCAGGCGTATGTTATGGACAACAAACACAGGTGCATTTTAGTGAAAGCATATTGAATGCACAGAAATATTGTGACAAGATCCTGAGGCCCATTGTTGTGCCATTCATCCATGACCATCACGTCATGTTGCAGCATGATAATGCACGGCCCCATGTTGCATGGATCTGTATACAATTCCTGGAAGTATTCCTGGAAGTTCTTGCATGGTCAACATGCTTGCACATTTGGGATGCTCTGGATCGGAGTATACGACATCGCAACTGAAGAGGAGTGGACCAACATTCTACAGGCCACAATCAACAACCTGATCAACTCTATGCGAAGGAGATGTGTTGTACTGCATGAGGTAAATTGTGGTCATGAGAAAAATATATATAAAAAATAATTTTAAAAAATTTAAATCTGAAAATTTTTGAGTTGAGTTGTTGAGAAGTACAAGTCAGGGTTGAGTTTTAAAAAATAGCCAAATCTCCCCCAGAGCACCATCAAATCCATCATCTTCAAATGGAAAGAACATGGTACCACAACAAACCTGCCAAGGCAGGGCCGCCTACCAAAACTTACAGACCGGGCAAGGAGGGCACTAATCAGAGAGGCAGCACAGAGACCAAAGTTAAGCTGCAGAGTTCCACCTCAGAAACTAGTGTGTCTGTGCATGGGACCACAAGGAAGAGTGGCCAGAAAAAAGCCATCTCTTAGTGTTAAAATTAAGAAGGCATCTTTTGAGTTTGCCAAAAGGCATGTGGGCAACTGTATGAGTTGTACACCCAAATGTATGGAGGTCAGATGAGACTAAAATCAAACTTTTTGGCCACAAAGGAACGCTATGTCTGGCACAAACCCAACACATCCATTCACCCCAAGAACAATGACCCGAAGCATACTGCCAAAGAAACACTCGAGTGGTATAGGGGAAACATTTAAATGTGTTGGGATGGACTAGTCAAAGCCCAGACCTCAATCCAATTGAGAATCTGTGGTCAGACTTGAAGATTACTGTTCACAAGCGGAAACCATCCAACATGAAGGAGCTGGATCATTTTTGCCTTGAGGAATGGGAAATAAACCCAGTGGCAAGATGTGGCAAGCTCACAGAGACTTATCCAAAGCGACTTGCAGCTGTAATTGCCGCAAAAGGTGGTTCTACAAAGTACTGACTTTAGGGGTGTGTGCATAACAGTTATGCACACTGAAGTTTTCTGTTATTTTGATCTATTTGGTGTTTGCTTCAAAATAAAAAAAATAATAATAATAATTCCAACAAGTATATTGAGGTAAAAGTATGGCTAATAAACAAAAACACTGAAAATAACAATTTTTGCGACTTTGCATAGCATGAATGAACTTCAAACCAAACGGAATGGTTTAATGAGTGAAGAAATTAAAAAATACAGTGATGCAGTGATGATTATACACTTAACAAAATGAAGATTAACCTTTCAGGCATAGTGTTCACATGTTTTTTTAATTTCTTCACTCACTAAAGCATTCCATATGGTTTGAAATTCATTTATGCTATGCAAAAGTCAAAAAAATAAAACGACACCTTGTGACACCTTTTAATTTTTCTGAAAAATTGGTGTTTTCAGTGTTTTTTTTTATTAGCCATACTTTTACCTCAATATACTTGTCGGAATGTTGTTGTTGTTGTTGTTTTTTGGCCGACACCAAAAGGATTCAGCAGTTTGGCAAATGAGTGATAAGTAAATTATGAAAAACTTTTTATGAAAGAATGTGCAAGTGTGTGTTCCTCGTCCTATTTAAGGTGAATTCTTCTGCCCTATACCCAGTGTTCATAGTACAAAGATAAAGCAGGACTGAATAAAGCATGTTTCTGCTCCATATTGGTGAACAGGACATGATATCTTAAGATGATATCTAAAGAACATGTTTGATATGAAGCTTATTTTGTGGTGTTTTTACTAAAACACACAAATGACCATTAAAAGTCTTTAATAATACAAGCTAAAAATATTTAGTGTTTATTAGTCAGATTATTAAGGAATTTATTTGATTATCTGTCTCTTATTGTCAGTATTACTCACAAGTTTTCACTGTGAATGACGTAAGATTATTCTATAGCTTCGACTGCTAACAAAGTGCTACTACAGGACACACAGCATTACAATTCACCCTGTGCTTTATGAATACCAAGAAGTAATGACACAGAAACCACCCAAACTGAGGAGCATTCAGTAATGAACTGAACTGATATAATCAACAATGTACATGTTTCGGTAACAGACTTTATTTGTGTTATTCTTGTAATAACTTACTTTTTAAGGGTAAAGAGCTTTTTTTTTTTTTTTTTTAAATCTACCTGCCAAATGTTATTTCATTGTTCAGTACTGATTAATGACTGTGCATAGAGACTGGAAGAAACACAGAGACACAAAGTAAGGAAGGAAAATAGGAGCGAGAGGGTTTATAATGAGAGAGAAATTTTCTCACAAACCCTCTAACCAGTGATATGGAAACACAAGTCATAACTATAGTGGTTATACATGCTAGACAGAATGAAAACAAAGCAGGATTATTTTAACAGGTGCACGTTATTATTCCAGCTCATTTTATATTGCACAACAATAGTGCTTCCAAACAAGAAAATCAACTCTACAGGAGGAAAGAGGAGTGGGTGTTCATAACACAAGGAATTATGTCAGAATATATAGTGTCAGACATCCATAAATTAAACAAGCAAACACAACGTCCCAGCACCTGTGAAAGACTGGAGGGTGTACCGTGTTATGGAGTGCATAAGATCAGCATATTTTTCATCTGAGCAAATCCATGACTCATTTTCCATATTCCAGGCAGGGGTCAGAGAACAGGCAGCCAACGTAATGCAAAAGTAATCCATAATCATAAATCGAATACTCAGACACAGATCAAAACTAGGGAGTGCTTGGAATTTGAAAACAAAGAAGTAGAAATAAATGGAAATATATGTTCAGCAATGATGAGGGTATAAATAGACAAGCTAAACAAGAACGAAGTGCAATAAATCTGGAAACAATCAGGAAACACATCAATGACCAGACAGTGAAGGAGTCAAGACTAGAATCAAAATAACTACTGCTTGCTTGCTTATGGTGGTCTGTTGTTATTACGACGATTATGTTCACTACTTATGGTCTCGTCCATTTACAGGTCGTTGAGATCTCTGGTGGCTCTGTAGTCCAAATTCAGATGCGAATCTTCTGCCACAGGTGAGGCACGGTATACCCTCACCTCGGCCACTGGGTGCTCTGTTGCGTATGGCATGTCCAATGGCTTGCTTCAAAGCTCTGGCGTTTGTCCTTTGCTGCATATAGCCAGACCAAAGCACACAATGAGAAATAAAATATGAAAGCAGTGTTTGTCATCTTTTCCAACTGTGCTGCATGCTGAGAGGAGGATTCTCCACAATAGGATGGAGTTTATTATCTTACCTCCTGAGTCATGCTGGGAAATAAAAGCTAAATTGCTGGAATTTTAAAGCATCAGTTTCTGCTGCTCTGTGGGGGTTCTCCCTAGAGCTCCCTTTCACTGGTGTTCTTTTCCTGAGGACTAACAGATCACCTGCCATGCGAGGCTCTAAAAAAAGCATGTACATTTTTTTCCTTGTAAGTAATACTGAATATTTCTACACTTAACTTATGTAACTCTTAGTAATTACTCATCTATTCTGTGTAATTACATTTTACTGACAAATAATCTGAAATAGTCCTCTCACAATAAAAGAACCAACAGAGTTAACAGTATGTAGATTTCCGCAGTCTACACTGCCTCATTGTAAAATCAGGAGGATTGAGAATCCTCAAAACCTTCAGTTCAAGCACGTCGAGAAATCCTGCATAAGGACTGTTCCAGTGTAACGAGTTCTTTATTTAAAGATCGGTTTTCACTGACCACTGTGTGGGATCTTCAGCACCCACAATTCTATGCACACATACAAGATGGGATCTTTTCAATGACGGACACCTGCACATTCACTAGACTCTTCCATATTAGCTGAATCCCAATTCTGTTGCCACATCCACAGAGAATGAAGACTTCAGAAGAGTGTCCTTTTGTAACTGTGAAGTCCAAGTTGTAACAAAACAAACAGTGTTAAATGAGACGGTCTAGACTACAGGGGATGTCCTATTTCTGTCAGTAGCTAATTTCAATCCCACTCCTGTTGCCTAGGAACCTTGACAGCTGTAATATAATATGAAGTACATATAACAAATCATCCCCGTTAAATATAAGTCATTGTCATACACATCACCACCATTTGTTACAATAGAACAAGACACATTTTTTTCTACAGATCTGTCTAGAGCAGGGGTCACCAACCTTTTTGAGAGCTACTTCATGGGTACTGAGTCATACGAAGGGCTACCAGCTTGATAGGCTCTCCTGAAATTACACATTTGCTCAGTTTTCCTTTAGTTATACATTATCAATAATGATTAATGATACT
>JAQMYF010000007.1:10974011-11020482 GCA_030014195.1 Neosilurus mollespiculum
TTATCAACAATAAAAATCAAAAATTAATTTTAGACGCAGCTCACTAGTGAGTTGTGCTATTTTTAGAACAGGCCTGCTATTGGTGACCCCTGGTCTAAAGCTTCAGACCTGTGTTGTAAAATGTGTGAGTGTTCACGCTGTGAGACGGACATGCTAACCACTACACCATCAAGGTTAGCACTCCTACCGGAAAGCAAGAAGGTAACATTTCAGTTCTTATTTCATTTAAATTAATTTTTTAAAGGGCGGCACGGTGGCGTAGCGGCACAGTGGCGTGGCGGCATGGTGGTGTTAGCACATCTGCTTCACAGCAAGAAGGCCTGGGTTTGATTCCCAGCTTGGGCATTTCTGTGTGAAGTTTGCATTTTCTCCCTGTACTTGCATGGGTTTCCTCCGGGTACTCCGGTTTCCTCCCACAGTCCAAAAACATGGCCCCTAGGTGTAAATGTGAATGGTGGTGTGAGTGTTGGCCCTGCGATAGCCTGGTGAGCTGTCCAGGGGGTACCCTGCCTCCGCCTAGAGTCGGCTGAGATGGGCACCAGCCTCCCCGCGACCCTAATTAGGATTAAGCGGCTCAGAAAATGAATCTTTTAAAGTTGGAATAGCTGATATGTGGTACAAATTCTAATGGATGCGCTGTATTTAGGTTGCCTTTGCACACAGTGATTCCCAACTCATTCTGATTCCACCCTCAGAAGCATTTTTTCTTTGACGACCCAGTAAGTTCTCTGCTCACTGCAGTGGCGGTGACCAGGAACTGACCTGATACTCGTAGGTTCTGTTTGTGTAAAAGAAGGACAGACTACTAAATAAGCGATGTTCGCATCTCGTCTGCACATGCGCTACCTCTGAGCCTCCCTCGCTTTTGGCTACCAAAACCACACAGTCTAATAATGTGTGTAAATAGAGACGTGTAGCTTAAACTGTGTTTAAGCCTTAAGTTCAGATGAAGTGTAAACATGGTGCACATTGTGCTATTGTAGGTGTGCCGACAGTCATTTTAGACTTGAACGATGGAGTAAATGTCAGTGTGATATCCATAACTGAGAGCACAAACAGCCAGCATGTACATGCAAACCACTGTTGCTTCTGCACAATTTACCCACAGAAAAGAAAAAAACCCAAAGCTCACAAGAGATGAATTAAACTAGTAACTGTGTGAATTATAGTTATAGGTTTACAATTTGATCATTGCTAATTAGTAGATGGACTTTAATTAGGGAAGTCAGTGAGTGGGATAATACCTCAGACATCCTATTATCACCCACTACACTACAGCATGTTTAACTTTAGTTACTGAAGATAAAGACAAGTTGCTAGTTGTTATAATTGTTCTAAAGGAACACCGGTATTATGTTAATAGAGTAATGTATAATTCTAAATGCCTTTCCTACAAAAACTAATTTAGACATGGCTAGCCCCTTTCAGCACAGGGCCAGCTTTAGTTTATGCCTTATTTCCAGTAATTTGATATTTAGATTTGGGTTGTGTGAGGCGGATCATTCCAAGTGCTTATTATCACTTCAAGTTTACATTTGTATATATATCTCAACAATTAAATATGGTCTGTAATATCACATCAGGCATGTTTAAGTTGGATTTCTTTATGTAAATTATGTTGTAGAATACTATAGAATACTGTCAGTTTCAGCTGATGTCATGTTATATTATGTAATTTATAACTGGGACCAAAATGCGCTTAACCAAAGAGATAAACATGTACACATCTGATGTACAGCTGATTGTCAGTTTTTAATAACTGGGGTTATTCTGCTAAAGAGTGTACGCAGAACCCCTGTAAGAAGGTAAGAAGTGATGACAGGTCATAAATTGAGGAAGGATTAATCACTCCTCAGGTGTGATGCTGACTGGAGAGAAGCACAGAGTTTTTTTGACCTGCGTTTTAATGGCCTAATCTCAGCCTTTTTGTTTTCTATGCATACTAGTTATTATTGGGATAAGTGTGTATAGATCAAAAAAGGCAATTTATTCAAAGCAGCCGCCACAAACAGTGTGTTGATTGGAAGTTCCAGCAGCCGCCCCTGAGTAGTTTAGGTTTTCTTGTAGAAATCAAGTCACTTTATGACTCTTTAGAATTTTTGCATAATTTGCAGTATAAAATGCAGTACATAATTTCCTCTTGCAAACAGGGAAGGTACATTATCCAGTTAAAATCAACTTAAGTTCAATGAAATATCTCCATGAATGCTAATTATCAAGACCCATCATCCCAAATGAACAAAACATAGGAGAATGGTAAAACTGATTCAATCACTAACCAAAAGACGTTACTCACTGAACTGCTCTTAAAGAACATAGATGCAAGACAGGAAAGAAAGACAGGAAGTCCTCTCAGGACAAGGCATCTAACTGTTGTTGACTCAGTGCTCTGCAAAGAGGTACAACACACACACACACACACACACACACACACACAGGTCAGCTGTAGCAGGTCAGCTAACTGTTTGCCTTAAAAAGAGGAAATAAGCTCAATTTTGATATTCAGGCAGAATTACTTATAACACTAACAAACCTCTCTGAACAAGTTGTTCAATGATGTAACACACATAAGAAAAAGAATTTAAAGGACACTTTCATAAACCTGGTGTGCAGTGAAAAGCGCTGGCCAGCGTTGGACCATCTGACTAATGTCAGGCTCATCCTTTACAACCTCGTCTCTTCTAGGGCAAATGTGATGTCCATGTTTTTTTTAATAAGAGAATCATTTGGGTTTTTCTTCTGCATTTCATTGACCATTGCATTTCCAAGGCATATTAATGTGGTTTTAAACAGAAGTCGTAGGGCAAAGAATGAGGCTAATGTTAAAAGTGGGCATTTACTTTTTCAAAACTACCTGGGCATAATTTAAATTTTACTCTACGTTTGCAAAACTGTATGTAGAGAACACACAGGTTTAAGAGCTATTCTAAAAAAACAGTGCTGCAATTGCCAAATGCTCATTATTCACCCAAGTCAACCTGAGATTAATGCACATTCAAACACATTTCAAAATAGTAAAATTCCAGCAGTTTCTAATCAGTAGACAACTCATCTCATTCAGGCAGCAAATGGTATCATCTTTAGTGCAGACAAATGTCCTTTAAAAGGGTACAAATGTGTGAAAAACAGAAAAATGCAGTCAGATGCAAATATTGTCCAAGGAGCATGCAGAGTTGCATGCAAAGGATTTAAATTGCTCTGTGAAAATAAGAAAAAGAAAAAAACTTTCTTTGTATCCTCCAACGGACAACCACAGACTTGTCTGGAGTTTTAAGCCAATCACAACAGGGCAGCACTGTTGCCTAAGGTAAAACTTGATATTTTAAATTTGTTAAACTTAAAAAAATTAGTACACACAATGAATCTTTTCATTATACTATTTAAGTAATGCATAGAAAGAACTTTCAGGTTAACAGTGCAACTGTTACTCATCTCATCAACCAAGACCTTATATTTATACCCAAAAATACCTTCAATAAAATGCTTTACCTCAAGAAACACACCTTTTAATAAATTTTGGAGAGTTCATTTAAAATGTAAAATTGTCTTATGTTCAACCCAGAAGGAAAGAATGGGGTTAAAGATTGTACTGCAGACAGCCACTAGAGGGGCTCCTAGTACATTTTGACTTCAGTGGTCTGGCTTTGACTGCAGAGAGGGAAATCAGAACTGAGAAATTGATGTCATTAGCACCATCTTACTGACACTGAACACACTGCAAATGGCCTCCTGCCTCTCTCTCTCTCTCTCTCTCTCTTTCTCTCTCTCTCTCTCTCTCTCACACACACACACACACACACACACCATTCCTCTTCAGCAATGTGACTTACAATCCAACATACAATCATTCGTTCATTCACCAGACCTACTACAGACCTACTATAGTTATGAGAGGCTTGCGCCAATCTCAGCTGACTCTGAGTGAAGACAGGGTACACCATGAATAGCTCGTCTGACCATCGCAGGGCCAACACACACACACACACACACACACACACACACACACCTAGGGGCAATTGACCTAATGTGCATGTCTTTCGACTGTTGGAGGAAACCAATTTACCCAGAGGAAACCCATGCTAGCGCAGGGAGAACATACAAACTCTACGCTGGGCCTTCTTTCTGTGAGCTAATCAGTACGCCTCCGAGAATCCAACATGCATGTTACTTTAAATTGTGATGTAATAATAATAATAATAATAATAATAATAATAATAATAATACTTATTATTCTTATTCTTATTCTTAATATTATTATTATTATTTAATATCTGTATAAACCATGTACTATTATATTCTGCAGTGTTTCTTCTTTTTCACGGCTATCAAATGTCCTAGCTACCTATAAAATTCTGACTCATGTTAAAGATGTTACCTGTATTGGAGTTAATGATAGATATGGTGACGGTTTAATACCTATTAATTCATCTCGTTCCTGGGTTTGGTTTGCAAGATTAAAGCATTCAGACTGCATCTAGAACCACATGCTTCCCTGCTTAATGGTACAGTAAAAAATAATGAGCCATTTATATTTCTACATGGCATTTAGTAGGGAGGTATGTGGGTTTGGACGGAGTCTGAACGCTTTCCAGATGTACAGAGCTGTTTCATGGAGGTGGGCTTTTAACTTCTGAAGGTGGGCTAAATATAACACGTCGATGGGTTTAAAGTCTAGAGGTGTGCTAAACATACTCCTCATACACAGAAGAGAAGGAGAACTGCTTCAGCTTACATATATGCACATACAGTCTTGGGAACAGGTTTTTCTGATAGGATGTATAGCAGTGGATTGTTTTTGATTATTTTTATCACATGCCAGATGCTTGGATCTCAGAGCCAGGTAGGTCCCCAAACTGTTAATTACACATTCAGGCAAATCCTATGTTATATTAATAACACACATATTAAAAGAAACCTGTATGAGCTTAATATTCACATGCACAAACAATTCATGGGGTTAACCCCATGAATTAAAGTGCTATCTTATTACGTATTGAATATTCACATCATATTATATAAATACACATTTGTGTGAGTGCATTTATATAATAAGCTTGAAAAGCATGCTTTTTCGTATAAAGTTCCAGAATAAAAGTTTTTTTGCATTTTATATAAGGAATGCTTGGTATATTTTTGTATATCGTATTCTTTGTGATGATTATCCTTCCAGGTGTCTCGTACACTGGTGGAACACAAACTATGCCGAATTATCCCCCATTTGGGATTTTTGAACTTGCAGGGAAAGAACATACTGGGAAGTACTGAAGTGGTGTAAAGTAGTCAGAGACAAGTTCTGTTGAGTTTTGGATGCTTTTTTTTTTTATGTATTTTTTTTGTATTCATCTTAGATAGATATATATTATAATTCACTCAGTCACTGAGTTTGCCAAGCAACTTAATCCTACTAGGGTTGCTGGTAGGCTGGAGCCTATCTCAGCTGACAGAGGGTGAAGGGGGGTACACCCTGAACAGCTCGCCAGACCATCGCAAGGCCAACACTCACATAACCATTCGCACTCACACTCACACCTAAGAGCAATCTGGAGCAGCCAATTAGCCCAGTGTTCATGTCTTTGGACTGTGGGAGGAAACTGGAGTACCCAGAGGAAACCCACACAAGCACGGGGAGAACATTGATTAATCTTACATATATATTGCCCAACCAAAAAAAAAAAAAAAAAAAGTAGCACACTGCAATATTTTCATGGAGAAGTTTTTGGGATGTGCTGGAGAAGACTTTATGGAGTGGTTAAATTTTTCCCTCATCAATCCAAGATATCTGTGAGAAATGAGCCCAACACTGGATGGAAATAAATGTAATGCTGCTTAAGTTTTTTGAAACAATGCCATGGAGATTACGTTGAGATCAAGGCTAAAGGCTCTACAAGAAAATATTAGTGTGTGTGACTTTTTTTTGGCCATGCAGTGTATTATTATTCACTCACTCACTCACTAATTCACTCATTTGCCAAACTAATCCTATTAGGGTCACAGGCAGGCTGGAGCCTACTTCATCTGACACTGGACAAAGGTGGGGTACACCCTGAACAGCTCGTCAGACCATCACAGCACCAACACACACACAAGCATTCACACTTACAATCACAGCTAGGGGCAGTTTGGAACAGCCAATTAGCTTAATGTGCATGTCTTTGAACTGCGGGAGGAAACTGGAGTACCCGGAGGAAACCCACACAAGCACTGCAAACCCAGGACCTTTTGAGCCTTCTGAGGCAGATGTACTAACCTCTATGCCACTGTGCTGCCCATGCATAAGTATTTTACACAATTCTTTCCCACAGAAGCATGTTTGTTGTCATAATTAAAGAAAGCTTTTAAATGGCACAAAGTTATCATATATTTGGTCCATGTATTGTGATCAAATAGGCTACTAAGCCACCATTGCTACATGTTTTTTGTCAAATAATCATCATAACTGGATTTGAACAGGAGTGTGTGAGCAGGCAGGAGATCCAGAGCACTCTGCAACATGTCCAGAGGTTGCTCTCTGCACATGAGGCTGCTTTCTTACAGAGTGTCCGCAACCTGCGAAAAAAACTCAACCTGCTATACAACAACACAGTCAAACACAGCAGCAACATCAGCACAAGGAAAAACAGTACACGTAAGTACAGCAACATAAAAATCACTGTACACAGTATTACCCAAAACTACTTATAAATGTAGAGAAAGAGGCTCATGCTCAAATTCCAGCTTCTGCTTAGACCTTATTATTTTGTTTCTAAAAAGGACACCCACTATTGTAATGCCTGCTGAGAACTTTAGGATTTCCTGTATGGACCTGGATCTATGCTGGAACAAGACAGGACTATGGAGCTGTTTGGAGTTGTAGAACTTGCAATTTAATGAGTGCATGAAGCCAATAAAACATTTGGTCAGCATAAGACCAAGGAATGTAAATGTGGACATGTTGATGGGTTGTTGGATTTACTCTTGCCTCTTTGTGCATTAACATAGATCAGCCATAACATTAACAAAAATTGACTGATTTGCAGCTAGGCAGCCCCATACACAGCAAGTTGTATGTTCTGACACCTTTCAATCGTAGCCAGCATTAACATTTACAGAAAATTGTGCTACTGAAGCTCCTCTATGGGATCATACCATACGTACTAGCCTTCATTCCCTCGTGTGCATCAGTGAGCGTTGGGCACCCATGAAACTCTGGTCAATTCACTGGATGTCCTTACTTGGAACACCTTTGGTAGGTATTTACCACTGCATACCAGGAACACCCCACAAGACCTGCTGTATTGGAGATCAATAGTCCCAGTCGTTTACCCAACACGATGTTGCACTTTTCAAAGTCACTCAGATTTTTACACTTGCTCATTTTTCCTGTTTCCAACACATCAGTTTCAAGAACGGATCGTTTGCTGTATGCCTCATACATCCCACTTTTTGGCAGGTGCCATTGTAATGAAATTATCAATGGCATTCATTTCACCCTCAGTGCTCATAATGTTTTTAATGTTATGGCTGATCAGTGTAAACAAAAAAGGGCATTTATAAATTAAAATTAGTAAATTCTCAAAAGTTTAAATTAGGGTCTTCTAATTTAAGACCCTAAAGAAGCACTGCTGTAGGGTTTGAATCCTTAAGCGTTTTGCAATAGGGAGAAACCAAAGAAGCTATTGTGTATATAAACAAGGTATGATATCCCTATAATGTCTCATTATAACTTTCTATATATTGTCCTTTACCCAGCAGCAACATGCCTGCCCCCTAACCCCCCAGTCAATGGCAGGACACTAGGCCAAGTGTTTGGAGTGGGCCATGAGGTTCACTTCCTCTGCAATTCTGGTTTCCAGCTGTCAGGGCCAGAGACTAGGGAGTGTCTGGATTCCCTCAGCTGGAGTGGAGAAGAGCCAACCTGCAAGAGTACTTATTAAATGATCATCCAGAATTTTAAAACCCCATCTCTAGTTACCACATCTGTAGAACAAAGACTTTCAATGTTTTTCTGTACTGAGAAAAAAAAAGCAAAGGCCTCTTGGCTTAAATTGAGCCTATAATAACAGTCTATGGGGAGTTGTTGAATCAGACAATAATTTATGATGAATATTGTTTTTATGAATTCTTTACTGAAAGGTATTTGTAATGGAGATACCTTTCCAGAAACAAGAATTTGTGGTTATGTATTGGGAACTTTGGTTATGTCAATCTGTTTATGTGTGGATATTAGAAAATCTTGAGAAAGTGCAAGCCTACAAAATGAATTGTAATATATTGCGCCAGTGTTGAAAAAAGCTTCATGTGAATATGTTCATTATTATTATTTCATATGAGCCTCATAATTAGGCATCCCAGCTTATTTGTCCTTTTTTTCTTCCGCACCCAACCATTTCCAAGCAATACCTTGAGAAAGACTGTGTCAATCCTCATCAATCTTTGCAATCTTTTCTTTCTCCACTGGTGTACATCCAGAAGCCTATCGTTGTTCAGAATGCTACATTAAGATTTCATGGATTTATTAGTGTTGCAGGCTATAAGCCGTTGTGGCTGGCAATCAATCCACATCTGGTGCTGCTGGATGATACCGTGTAAGTTTTAAGTACGGGGGTGGTGGAGGGGACACACAAAGCCAACATTCTCTCCAAATCATATGCCCGACTTTGACTTAGAAAAATGCACTCTTTTAGTTCTTAAACAATTAAAAAAATGGTGAAATTTACAAAAAAACAATAATAATATTAATAATAATAAACGCAGAATTCCTCTTCTAATTAGAAATTTGCTTAACTGAAGATCTAGTTGTAGACAGTAAAGGCTTCACACCAGTTAAACTACTGCCCTTGGCTTCCATTTCAAGTGTTTTGAGTCAGTGATTTGCAAATGGGTGAAATTACTTTCTGTAATAACACATACACCACAGACATGGTAGATGGAGATTGGGTTGAAAACTGTGCAGTCAGTATGAAATAAATATGATTACTTGAACATCTATTAAATATGATAGCTCTATTACCATTTGTTTTATGTTTAGTAAGTATATTCTGTGCTTCGATTATATATTTAAACAACATTAATCTGGTTCTATTTTCAGGGGTAGCTGCTGGAACACACAATAACCCTACTCCCTCCATGGCCACATCTATTTCCTCGTTTTCTCCACCTTCAGTTTCAGCCTTTGTGCGTCCCTCCCGTTGTATTAAGTTCCAGGGCTCCATGCACTGCACATGTGAGCAAGGCTACAGCATCTCCAGCCAGGACAGAAACTTGTGCACAGGTAACATCACTATCCAGATAAATACTGCACTATCCAGAAAAATACTGCTAGATAACTGCTAGTTATCAAAGATAATTATTTGCTGAATGCAAGGACGAATCAGTGATGTTCACAGAGCCTGAGAATATTTTTTATAGTATATACTACACAAAACATAAGAAAAACTAAAATGAGATTTCTATGGTTTATTTATATATAGTGTGTATATTGTTTAACAATGATGCATCCTTTTTAAAGTGTAACACTGCTCATATATGCTCCATTACCTTTGGGCCTCGAACATTGCAGTGCAAGAGATCCACTGTGCTGCCCATCCCACCGGGTTTCTTTCTTTCAAGCTGAAAATACTCTTCACCGCTCACAAGGGTTTCACACGCACCTTGAAAGAATTCACTAGTTCATATAAGATTTCTGTTTAAAATTCATCCACTCAGAAGTATACTGCAAATTAATGCATTTACATTTTTACAAAAATCTACTTGTAATACTTTGTTGACACTGGCATCTTTAGAAACTCACTCAGCTTGGAGGAAAAAAAATTTTTAGACAAAGTCCTTATTACAGAGATTTCACTATTTTGGGATGGTAAAGTCTGTTGGGCTTTTACACCTCAGCCTAGTGGCTCATCAGATCAGAGCTTATGCCAGTTTCTGTAGCATGAAGCGACTTAGGAGTTCATCTCCTCCTGGATGGGATGCTAGTCCATCGAAGGTTACCTTCCCAGTATTTTTTACTGGTACCCATACTAGTAGTAGTAGTAGAGACCTTGCCCAAGGGTATTAGCATTATGGGGGTCTAACCACTATATGAACCCACAATCTCTCAAGCATGAACCCAGCTCCCTAACCACTACACCAGTGGGGGTTTGAACTTTGTTGAAATCAGTGACTGTGGCAAACTGTAAGTATTATTCTGATGTTTTGATTCAAGCCCTATCCCGAGTTTGAGGTAGATGATTAACACACAGTATTGAGTGGATACTTCTGAATAGTCCCCAAGATGGAATGTCAGTTGGTTGAAACTCCTTTCTAACTCAGCTGCTTAAGGTTAGCATCAGGTTAGCATGCTAACCCTAGCCGACTGGCTTTTTTTGTTAATTCTGAACTTTGCATGAATTGCACGAAAAGCAACAACATTCATTCATTCATTCTCTGAACCGCTTATTCCTAATTAGGGTCGTGGGGAGGCTGGCGCCTATCTCAGCCGACTCTGGGCGAGGGTGGGGTACACCCTGGACAGCTCGCCAGGCCATCGCAGGGTCATCAGTCACACAATCATTCACACTCACACCTAGGGGTGATTTATAACAGCCAATTAGTCTACCGTGCATGTTTTTGTACTGTGGGAGGAAACCGGAGGAAACCCACCCGGAGGAAACCCACACAAGCACAGGGAGAACTCCACACAGAAACGCCCGAGCTGGGAAAATATTTTATGACAAGAATACATTTTTCCCCGCACCAAATTTATCAGCCTTCTCTGAGGAACAGGCCTTAGGGGAAAATCTAGCACATGCAGTTATTTGCACCTATGTATGGCTTATTTTCCTATTTGAAGCATAACTGTGAGTGTCCCTTATTTTGACTCACGCATTGTCGTCTATAATATCATCCAGTGAGACTGTGCTGCTCCTATGCAGTATACACTGATGCTTATTATTCCAAGAGAGTGAATGAATCAGATGGCACCAGTCCATTGCAATGTATATGGTCCACGTTATATATTTCACCTGTCAGTGGTTATAATGTTTTTAATGTTATGGCTGATCTGTGTATCACAAAATGCTTGTCCGTCTTAGAATTCCATTCAGTCACTGTATATAACATTTGGCTGTGGAATGTACACTCAAATGCTTTTTTTTTTTTTTTAGACATTGATGAATGCGAGCTCTTCCGTATGACCCATACTGGCCGTCTATGCTTGCACGCATGCATCAACACAGCTGGGAGCTACTACTGCCAATGTCCCACCGGTTACAGTGTGAAAAAAGACAACAGGAGCTGCCAAGGTTGGTATTCTGCTTGACTGAGACATTTTTACTTTCTGCAAGTCTTCCCAGAAATGCAGAAAAAAGAAGGATACAGACTCTAATTCAGCATTCTCTTTAGATTTTTTATTTTATGGTACTTTTAGAGCCACCTGCTGCCTCCGAGTAGCACTGCAGTTAGTATGAATATACCGAGATGCTTTTTGACCATGTCCAAACTCTGGTTGTCTATTGAACCTGCGATAGTTTCCCTTCCTAAATTTGCACTTTATTTAGACGTGTTCTCTGAATACAAGAGGAAAGAAAACAAGGACAGAAAGAATTGAAGGCAAACCCATTTGTTAAATTAAGCCTCAATCACTGAAGCACAACATACTGATGATTTATTGGCCAGTTAAACAAAGACTGAATCAGACATCTTGCTAAACTCTTCATTTTTAATGCAGATATTGATGAGTGTGAGACAGGAACTCACAACTGTTCCAAAGAGCAGGTGTGTGTGAACACTTTTGGAGGTCACAGATGCATGGTAGTCGAATGCCCTCGCTTTCGCAATGCTTCTTACATCAAGACTTCAGCTCTGTAAGTATGCACCATTCATTTCTATGTAATCCAGTACAGCTGATCTAGAGTTTGACTAGGAATATCAGAGCACAGGATAAATATGTGGGTCCAGTATGTATGTATGTATAAATAAATAAATACATACAGTATTTCGACCATGTTAACAAAATTAAGCATGAATCATGAATGCATTGCTTTAAACAGGAAGAAAAATAAATCTGAAAATCCAACTTTACAGCTGCAAGTTTTCCAACATCTATGTTACAGGCAGTGTGAGCGTAATCCCTGTGTCCAGGGGAACAAGGCTTGTCTCCAAGCTCCCGTCTCCATCAGCTTTCACTTCATGTCAATGGTGTCGAACATGAGTGCTCCTCGCGTTCTGTTCCGGGTTTCAGCGGACCGGATTTTGGGAGACGCCCTGCGCTTTGGACTGCTTGGAAATCGAGGGGCAGGGCATTTCGCCCTCCAGCGCGCGGACAGAAAGACTGGGGAGTTGCTGCTGGTAGAGGCAGCACAAGGCCCTGCCACGCTGGAAGCTGAGGTGGAGATGAGTCATCTGGCGAGGAGAACACTACTTGGACGATATGTTACGAAGGTTACACTCTTTGTGTCCCCATATAACTTTTGAAACAGAGGGAAATGGAAACAGACTGGGGAATAAAATGCTACCTCAGACAACTGTTAGGAGTCACCTTACAGAACAACCAAAGAAGAGCCAAAATGAAGTCCAACAGATTTCCAGCTCAGGAAATCATAAATCATTATTGAATTTCAAAATATAAACATTTTCTCTCTTATTTTAAACTTTTTAAAAGCATTTTCAACAATGTCTGATATTTCTGCTTTCATATTCCCATTGAAACACAATAGCATCTTTCCACATTCTAATTTCTTTATCAACGTGATTAAGACGGTCTCTGATGCAAAAAACAAATGCTTTCCTAATACTTCTGGGCTACCACAAATCAATCAAATTCAATTTCTAGAATACAGGTGTCATATTTAAGGCCTGGGTGCCAAATCTGGCCCGCTAACTCCGTTCACGTAACCCACAGAAGCTTTCAAAGAATATGATTATCCTACATTCTTTGCATCAACCATTACCATGAAACCTAATTCAATATTCATCCAATAGGTGACAGCAACCTGTTTCAAGTCAAAAGCTAGTCATTCATGATTCAAGAAAGATTGCAAGCTAGCTGAACATAAATTTAGCTTTTCTTCGTACTGAGAAACTACTGTGTATGGTTCTCAATTCAACAGCTTCTGTTGGATTATTGATGAGGATCCACGGCTTGCTGGACACAATGTCAGTAACACGCAAGCATTCTGACAAGCACTTCCATACATTGCTTCTCCGTCATTCATTTGATGGAAAGAAGGAAATGTATGGTAAATTAGCCTAGTAGTTGTTTTATTGATTCCCAATAAAAGAGTGTTTAAAAGCTCTTAAATTAACTAATCCCTTCGGCATGCAGATTTCAAAGTTACCCTTTTGGAATAGATGTTCAGTGATAATTTAGGCCTCAATGATCTAAAACTTGTGATGTTGCAGTTGGTGAAAGGGAGTCTGACACCTCTGCTCTAGGAGGAGATGAAGCACCTATAGCGACTGACAGAAAAGCAATCCCTCAAAGAATTCTTCACCCTAACGACAAAATTTTAAGGCAGCACCTCACAGGCCTCTCTTCAATGCACAACATTTACCTGGGTGGCGCTATACAAAGTATTCAAACACAGAAGTTATCTTTCACACATTCACTCACACACAAAGTATCTACAGAAGGGGAACAAGATAACCCTGCTTTACACATTCAAGAAAAAGAAAATCTTAAACTGATCCAAATAAAGTTAAGGGGTAGTTTAATGCTGTTAAAAAAAAAAAAAACACGCGTGTACACACGTGCTCGCAAGCAATGAGATTTATAAAGATATTTGAGGAACGGTTTAAAATTGAGTCAAAATACAAACCAGCAAATTGATTTTATTAACAATTTTCCAAATCACTTTGTACATAACAAAAACAACCAATAAAGACAAAAAAAAAAAAGCCAGTTTATATATATTTATGCATATGAGATACATGGCGTAATCAGATCTGAGGGGAAAACGCTATTAAACCAATTTGTACAATCAGTGGAGGTTGGGGGAGCATACAAAATCAAAATCTCATTACCATTTAACATTTTAAAAAATAATGACCCCTGGAAAGGTCACACAGCAAACAGAGAGCACTTTAATGACTTTACATCCTGGCTGAAAGGAAATGGAGGAAATCAGGCAAGTATGAAGAAATCCTTTGAGTGCTACATTCACTTGCTTAATCGTTGGCAAAATATTTCCTCAATAGTCCAGCAGAAATGTCCATGGATTCTGGGCTGGCTGAGAATAGTGCCCATGTGCTTTATCGAAGCAGACACACTGCTGGTTTTCCAAGCCAGAATGAAGGCGAATGTGAATATAAGCGAAGTGCTTCAAGTCATCATGAATTAAAAACTGAAGACATGTGATATGGAAAGCTGAACATTTGCTGTGGGCCAGTCCTTCTAATTCCTATTGGACAAATAATGCTAAACTTGAATTCAACATGAAAGAAACTGTTGGAATATGTTACTAGAGTTTGGGAGGAGAACTGATTAAATAAGCATCATTTTCTACAAAAGGTTACAGAAGGCTGTGGCAATTTTTCATACCTACACTCTGATTACCAGTTAAATGGATGAAGGGTGGGTTCATCTGCTTCTTATGAGTGCAATCCAGTAACTGTACAAGACTGTCAACTTTTTTTATTTTTATTTTTTTACAAGAGCAAAACTGAGTCAGAGAGCCCTCTGTTAAACCACAGCTATATACAGTATATGGACAATATCCTCCTTCTCCACATAGCATTGCAACATGACTTAGAATTTATACAAAAATGTTAAAGTATGACACTGAAGTAGAGACAGTAGTGAATGGAGATCATAGTAAGGCTCTTTTACTCAAACAGCCATGATACCACTGATTAGAGTTTTTGACACTGCTGCCGATAAAACAACCAGCAAGCTGTGAAAGGTTTTACATGCTGATTCTTGCACATGAAACAACAGGCTCAGAAAGCCTCTGAGGAGGATCGCAGGTGTTGATGGGAGAGCATGCAAGCAAACATGAGGAGTAAAGGGCATGATTTTCAGAATGGGATTTCTGAGCTGTGCAGATAGTGCCAGCAAGACACTATCACTGCTTGGTTCAGTTAAACAGAATTTAAACAAATAGTACAAAAAAAACAAAAAACTTAACCCTAATGTTTTGTATTCCTCTTACCCTGGATGGCAGAGAACAAGACGAGCCTCAATACCAAACACTGAGGCATCCGGAAAACATCCCGTACCAAAAACCATAAACCTACAAAGGCCATCAAACCCGACAAATCAGTGATACACAGCTAAGCAAGCACAGACCAAACAACGTGCCTTGCAACGCTGGAGGCCCAGGTGGCAGAGTATGAACTAATGCTATTTACGTCTTTACGTATGGCACTGTAAAACTCCCAGTCACTAGCACACCTTTACAGGTGTTAAACATCTATCAAACTAAACTGAGGAGAAATCCAAGCACAGGAAGTGACCCAAGGTGTGTAAAAGATTACTGTGTATCACACTGGTGTCTACCTCTACAGTGGGAAGACCCAGTCAAAGTCACAAGCAGGATCTACATGTATTCCTGCCTGAGCTCCGTGAGTGTCTTGACATTCATGAAGCATCTCAGTCAGGACAGGTGTGTTTATTTAAGGTCATCTCCCTCTTGTCCACATAATATTCAGAATTATTTGAACATTTCGAAGCATCCTACCCACAGACGCCTGTCAAAAAAAAAAAAAGTTCCATTTATGGCCCCAGGATCCTGAGTTGTTCTGGCTCAGATGTGAATAGTTCTTCCTTCACTGTTCAATGGTTTGTTAATATCTGGGAGTACAGCGAGTCTAACAGACATGAGGTTGGATGCCTTTATTCATCAGCAACCCAAACCTGCAATCACAGATACAAATATCCCTCGGAGGGACAACGAAAAGCTTTATTACAAAAACAAAACAAAACAAAAAACCCCACCCCAGAATCTTTAACTCTCTTAATGAAAATGAGTAAACCCATAGACAGGATATTTAATCTTGAACTTTTCTTTCACCCCAACACACACTTCAGCAAAATTATTCAATTCAATCATGTCTTAACCCCTGTAATTCGTTCCGCAATCACAAAAAGGCCCAATTTAGTAGTACGACTACAACACCATCAACCAATTAATGTTAATTATAAATAATACTACAAAGCAAATGATGCCGTTATTCTCCAATTATACATTTTGCAAGTGAACAGGTCACCACCGTGACCTTATTTAAAAAAAAAAAAAAAACCCTTGTCAATGCTAATGAAATTACATATCAATTAAAATAATAAAAGAACCATGTTCTCAGACCTGCATGACCCTAGCATACACAAACCTAATACCACAAATATACTAATCACCATGTGTAGCTGAAGTAAATGGCAACCACCCACAACCACACACACATTTATTTCTGTAATTTAGTAGTAAGAGCCTGCTGCCTCTGCCTCATCGCCTCAGGAGACCACAGGGGAGCACATGAGCACAACAAAACCCAAGCACACATACAAACTTTTATCACAACATCCAATACAACAAAAGCATCAACAATAAATACATGTAATGGAAGTGAGGAAAAGAAATGCAGCATGAGCGCCATGAACATGATGAAAGCTGGAAGAGGAGAAACAATGTCCAAAAGATGCTGACACAACGTAATTATTAATGTGCAAACACACACTCATACACACACAGTGAACGAGTGAGAGAGAGAGAGAGAACGAGAATGAACCAAATGTCCACAGCAGGCAGGTCCGGACACAAAGAAGCAGATGACGATGCAGGAGTACTGCAGTCAAAAAACATGGACAGCTCAAAGAGGGTAAAAATCAGGTCCCCACATGGCTGCAGCCAGTAGCAAGAAATTCTGCACAGTTTCAGTCTTGCTCGTCCTCTTCACCTTGCCATAGCCAGGGCTCGGGGTAGCTGAGGGACAGAGAGGAGCACCACTAGCTTCTCTACCCCCCTTTTGTGGGATAGGGAAGGAGGAAGATTGGTTCTGCCTGCCCCTTCTCCTGCCCCTGGCAACCCTCTTTACCTGTCCTTCAGCTCCTGGGTGACGCGCTTGGTGATGCGGCCGCACAGCAGCCCCATAAAGAACAGCAGCAGCACACACATTGCCAGCATGCTCAGGATATAGTTCTTAGCAGGAGAAGACAAAACCTGACCAGCCAAGTCTGAGAAACCTTCTGCTGGTGCCACCTGAAGGTAAGAAGCAAAATGTCAATATGGAAGGAAACTGCATATAGAGCAACACTTGAGAAATTATTCATTTAGAAATAACAATACTAAAATTTGCATAATACCAACTGACTTGAAAGTTATTTTGTGTGTGGAAAGTCTCAAAAAATAAACTATTTAGGGAGCAGATTACATCCTCTGTTATTAGTCAACAACAAAATGAATGCAGTCCTTCATTAAAAAAAAAAAAAAAACACAGACCACAAACATACAACAATAAAACAAATAATGTTATATTTTGAGCTGAAGAGGTTTCTTTTCAAACAGATTTTGAGCAATGTACTATGTGCCTCGCTCCAGCATAATGCGGATTAAGTAGGAAATTATTTGGAAGAACTTAATATTCTTCAAAGTGAGGTATAATACATTTACTGAGTTACTTCATTTTGAATGTTGCTAATCAAGAAATGTTACTTTGAAAAAATAGTATTTACAGTCACAGAACCTTTCTCTGAATGTCAGCATTTGAAACTCACTAACATCCATACACTAAATGAATCCGGCTCAATCAGCAACCAATCCGTGTGATCATCTTAGCATCTTTCGAGCAACAGATGAGTTCTATTTACACTGAATCGTGTCTGTTCTGAGGCTTCTCATTGGCTTACCGTTATATGATTTGGGGAATCCTTCTGGGATTCTGTAAGTAGGGAGAATATTCTGGTGGTGATAATGAATAATAAGGAAATACCCTGAGCAATCACAAAAGCGGATTGAAAATCGGCAAAATAAGTGGATTTTTCCATTGTTTTACAACAACTTGGACAAGGAACCCTTTCTTAAACAAGCATTTTATCATGGATAGATTGTGTTTTTGGATATTTGAACTTGGTCATGTGGAAGATTATGCTCTGAAGGATGTATTTTTGCCGATATCGCATTTCCATCCACGTAAGCCATTTTCAACTTCCTTGGGCTTTTACTCAAAACACTACCTTGCTACTTAATCCGGATTATGCTGGAGTGGGTCACATTTCCATTGAATGCCAGGTTCAGAATTATTGGCACCCTCAAAAATTCACCTCTGGTGACTAGCAGCAACACTGAGGCTCTTCCTAAATGTCTAACATGGTCAGAGACACTTGTACATGGATCTTAGTCCACTCCTTCATGCAGAGTTTCTCTATATTCTTGGCTCTGTGCATGTGACCATTACATCAAATCAGGTAATAAGTCGCATTTTGAGGTATACGAGTTACGTATATTTCTGACTCAATAAGCTCCAATCTGGTACCAAAATCATTCATGAAGCACATCTGGTTGTTGGGATATGGCCAATTTAGTGCATGGAATTTAGAAGAAAAATGAGTTAGAAAGTTATGGACCAATGGACTTTAAAAACCACTCGATATTAAAAACAACATGAAATTATCCAAATACATTGAGTCACACTAACATTTTTAAAATTAACTCAGATTTCTAGTATCAAAAACTATGAAAAGGTTGATGTATAAAACAAACAAACAAAAAACCCCCACACATTTTATCAGAATGCAGAAAATCTACACATTTTCCAAACCGGTGAAATTCGCTCCTGAATAGGTGTAATAATTACATTCCTATTGTTTTCTCCAGATAACAGGCACTGATAAAAAGAAGAGTGGGAGTGGTCAGGATTTATAAAGGTGACGACACCCATTCAAACTGAACATGGCAAAGTTTAGCTCCTTGCAAGATAACCGAGTCGATTTCTTTGTTTTCTTTGCAGGCTTATGTCTGACAACTGTCTCTTTTCTTTTTTTGGACTGAGGCTTTTTCTTTCTCACAGCTCAAAACTGGCCCATGCGACTTAATACCTGATAGATCACAAATGTCCTGATTCTTGCAGGAATTCACAATGGTATTAATGTTCCCTAAAGTTCCTGGAGCAGCAGCCATGAAACAATCGCAAATCAGCAATGATCTGCCTTTATATTTCATTCTACAATGCGTTTGGTTTGTATGCATTTCTTCCTTAAAGCGAAGATGCTTCTCCACCTGAATTAATGTGTTACGATTCTTTATTATTATTAACAAAACTATTAGGTCATCTTTTAAAGATGTCAATAAATCTGGACTTAACCTCAAATTCTAATAAAGCTGGACATCATATATCACTCTCTGTCTGTGTGTTACCTTGGCAGCATAGCTCCACATGTCTATACGGTCTTGCAATCTCTTCTTACACTCAGGCTGAAGTCTCACTCTCTTATCCTGAAGGGCCTCCATCAGACAAGACATCTCTGAGGAACACACACTGAAGTTAATACCTTCTGAAACCTCTTCAGGAATAAAGTAGGAGTGGGGTTAAGTACTCACGTCTTCCTCTGCCAGGTGGGATGGCAGCACACTGATGTTTAAGGTCAAGTGCACATGCTGTGTGCAACACTGGATCCACAAAAATGTCTGCCTTACTCTCTTTGAGGATGTTCAGCACTTCCTGAACACGCACACACACAAAACACGCACAAATTAAGATCAGACTACATGGCTGAGGAGAACTTTAGACAATCTTACGGTGGGACATGCAGTGATGCACCTTTTTGCAGGCCTCATTTTTGAGCTTGAGCAGATTGACTTTAAGACACTCCTCCACCTGGCCTGTCTGTTCCTGGGCCGCTACCTCCTCTGCACACAGCCGTGGGATCTGAGACACAAATACATGACACTATATCAACCCAGTACTACACAAAATGGATATGAATGGAGAAAGCTGGGGAAGTAATGGACCTCCTCGGAGCACTGCATCTGTAACTGAGGGTCCAGTCTGTAGTCCAAAGCAGACTCCTGCAGAATCACTCGGATCTGGTCCTCACAGTCAGAGGAGAGACGCTGCACACACAGTTTAACGACGGTTACAAACTCAGAGCAGGTCATAAATCAACTGTACTGTATTGAACTGCAAAGTAGAACAGCAGACGGGAGTGCACTAGAACAGACCTGGTCAGCATATTTGAGTTTGAGGCAGGAGATGACTTGGCCCTCTAACTCAGTGTCATCTTTTGCTTTGTTCAGAATGTGCTGACAGAACTTGGGAATGTCAGCCTTACAGGCCTTCCTAAGCACAGGGTTCAGTCTAAAATCTGGACATGTAAAGGAAATAGAATACACTTAAATAGAGTGTAATCATAAGCATACAGAAATATCTTGAGAGCAGCACAGCCTACAATTGTTTTTTTGGTATGGATAAAAACAAGGAAGACAAAATAAATAAATAAATAAATGGTGTACAAGTATGCCCATCAGGCTATACCTGTGTTCTGGGTGATCTGTCTCTTGGTAATCATCTGTTTGCATTTAGGGTCCATAAGTTCACTATTCTTGTTTTGTTTCAGGCACTGGAACATGCTCTTAGCATCCGATTCAGAGCAGAAACGCTAAAACACCAAAAAGCATGTTATAGTGTAATATTTACTACTAAATCGAACATCTATAAGGTAAAGAAACTATCATTTTACCATCACTCACCCTGATCATCTGTTTACACACTCTCATGAGCTGAAAGTCAAGTTCAGGGTCGACCATCTCGGTCTCCTGCAGTTTAAAGATTTTCTGGTGACAGCGCTGGGTCAGATGCTTCTTATTGTCCTTCAGACACTCAATCACCTGCACATATTTTATATTTTATTTGAACTATCCAGTTCAAATCCCATACTGTTTAACACACAGGTAATAAACTCAAGGCTCAAGAATGTTTTAAGAATATGATTATCATGCATTCTTTGCATCAACCACTACCATGAAATGCAATTCATCATCCTTCCACTAGGAGGCAGCAACCTATCTCAAATAAATAGCAAGTCATTTATGACTCGAAAGACTGCAAGCTAGCTAATCACTGTCAAGTGTCGTCAAAAAAAGGAGAGTGACAATAGGACAAATACATAAACTAATCATTTTGCCGAGCAGACGTCATTTCTTGCCCTTTTTGAAATAGATGTTCAGTGGGTATTCGGCCCTTGGTGAATTTTTTTTTGTGATGTGACCCTCAGTGAAAATGAATTTGACACCTCTGGTTTAACACAACCTCCTCCTCCACAGCATGGAAGTGATGTACTTTTATTTATTTATGTACCTGAGCATTGCCGAAAACCACGTTCTGACAGTGATCCTTAATGTCTTGCTTACAGTTCTCATACACATCTGGGTCCAGGCGAATATCCTCCGACTGAAAAAGTACAGCGCCACAGTCACTCTACAGTATTTACACACAGTGCTATAGAGTACAAACATATGTGAATTCCCAGACTTGAGAATAAACCAACCATCTCCAGCTCCTCCACTCTGAGCTGTCTGCGGCACTTCATGGAAACGCGTTGATCTTTCACCTCCTGCAATGTATCATTCCTGACCATGGTACTCAGACAGATGACCACATCCACTCTGCACACACAAATAGGTTTATTCCATCATACATTGATTTTCCTTCTTCAATCTGGATTAAACTAAGCTAAAACTACTTCCAGTATAAAAGACAATTACATTAGCAAACAATGTTATTAAACATAAAATTACTACGGAGCCATTAATACGACACTCACTTTTTTTTGATGTTAGGGCAGAGCTTGAGAACATCCTCCTTGCAGGCCATCTTGAACTTGTAAGAAAAGCGGAAGTCTTTCATTTGGATCTGAGGAAGAAGAGTAGAGCAACAGGGAGTAATGAAGTCGTCAAACACATAACCCATTAAGGATGCCCTCTCTGAACCCAGCTCAAACAGGAACTGGTTATAAATCTGTACAACACTGAGCACTGATGCATGACTCAGTGTAAACAGCTGGAAGAACTTTAACATATTTCATTTAACATATTTCAAGTACAAAGATCATTGCTGGCAAAGGAGGCACAAAAAACATTAATCAGACATAGTTTAAATCTTGTTATAGGAGAAAACAAACGCTGTGAATCAATTTAAATAATGTGACAAAGATTTAAGCACTGCCTAAACTCGCAGCTCCCCATGAGGTTTTTGTGGGCTGTTTCTTTACGTTCTTAATTAACTTCTTGTTTGAAGCCATGTCTCTGGAATAAAAAAGTACAAATTATATATAAAATAATCAGTAGAAACATTGCAAAAATACTCTACAAAATCCTAAAATCATTTCTGTTTGGATGTTGTTTCTATTGCTGTTGCCAAAGAATGAACAGACAATCAGCATCTTAACACATAGGCACCGGAAAATCAAGTCAATGGTTTCTCAGGTATGATGTGTTCTGTACAACTAATATGTGAGCAATGACATGAAAGGAAAGTATATAGTAAGCTAGTTATATGAATATATTTATTATATGTTATAGCTGACAAGCTGTACTAGTAAAAAGATTAGTAGTGAAGTAGTTAGCCTAATGACGTGCATGCCTACAATCAATCCATAATAGATTATGTTAGGTGTTGTCCAGTATCAGAGTTAAGAAGAAGAATAATAAAATGAAGTAAAACATATAAAGTGCATACATGAGTAGATAAACATAACAGGCATACATATCTAATTAGGGAAAGAAATATTATTGAAGAAAACTTTTAATGCATATTAAAAACTGTATGAATTGTTTCAACTTAAACGTCTTTTTGGTGTTGAAGTGTCAAATCACTTCCTATAATACATTCTTGTGCAATATCTTTTTCTGATAACATTAAAAGCAGGACAGTTCAATGAAATGGGCTTCAGAGTCCGTGAAGTTCTACATGCTAATCCATAATAAGCTCATGTTTATTATTATACTCGTATAGTAACAAGAGCAGCACTACTCTAATTGCATATTAACCAAACCAAAAATTTGAGCAGTCCTTTAAAAAAAAAAAAAAAAAAAAAAGAGAGAGTCTCAACTTTGGGATGGGAAAACAATACATCAAATCTAAATTTGGAAATATATTCATACAAACCTAAAACATCCCTATTTTGTAAAAATCATACCCAATCTTTTACCTGTATCTGTATATTTAATGGTATATAGCAGAGGCTAGGGCAGCTGGATACAAAAGTATAGCTAAATACTTGAGGGTATATTACCAGTTGAAAATGAGTGACTCCGACTGCACATTTTTCATTCATCTCCTTCTGATGTTTATTGAGCACGAGACACTCCATCAAATCTCCGGTATCGATCTGATTATCTGCCACCTCCTGTTAGACAAATTCATTATAAAATAAGGGATTTATTCTTAAATGAGAAAGAACAAAATAGAAGAGGTTGTGAGTTTAATACTGGCAGATGGGGGCACAGGGGTATACTGGCTAAGCAGAACACTGTGACTTACATGGCAGTGTGACTGGATGACTGGTTCACAGGCTCGGATTAACAGGGCTTCAATCTGAATATCCTTAAAAGAAATTTTGACATGATAATGTTAATGGTACATAAATATGACTTAGATTTATCATATTCCTCCCTTAAATAAGTAGGTACACAGTGCAGTAATAAAGAAGTACAATATCAGAGACATCTGTCAATATTCATGTGATGGAAAGAGAAAAAAAATTGGCGAAGGAGGGGTGCGTTTCTTACTTCAGACTCCAGCTCGGTCAGGTTACCCACTACATCTCTACAATCAGAGCCCAAATCATCTAAATGATCTTGTAAACACTCCAACTCCTGCCAACACACACACAAATAAATATACATAAATACACAAATTCTATAAAGATTCATTACTTGCTTGGACATAATTTAAACATGTGGCTCCATCAAATAGCATAAATCTTATGCATGCACACAACACCTCCTCTACCAGCTGGCTGCAAATTATATATAGGAATACCTAGCCAGCTGTTTTGCTATTCTGAGAGCCCTAACAACTGGTTTATACACATGACCCAAACTACCAAAAATATAAAAACAAGAAATTTCCATTTGTAACCATAACCAGAGATTGCCTGTGTAAGAGACTGATATTTAAGAGATTTATGTTTGGTTAAATAGGCTTTATTTATTTTGATTGATTAATGAACTATTATGAATAGCTTTTTTATTAGGTAAAGGAGCATATCTGAGGGTTCTCAGACATAGAGAGTTTTGGTAAACTGTGATGTGGGATGATGTCGCTCCCTCACTAGACATGCTCACCCAGGTCCGTTGACAGTGAAATGGCTGATTGCCCAATGTTACAGGGTGCCTTTATGTCTGCCTTCCTTTTGGTTTCTCATTTTAGTTATGCTGTCATAGTCATGTTGGAGTCCCTGCTTGCACCCAGCACTAATAAACTCTTCTTTTACCAGTTCACTGTTATGAGCACACCTAACAACCCCTCTCCCTCCCTCTCCCTCCCTCTTTGCTGAGGTACACATGCTTCTTCGGAGATGCCGATGATCTCGATCCTTCTGCTTTCTGAGTCCTGTGGCCTGTCTTGGTGTGCTAATGCTGGCTGGAGTTCTCATCTCGGAAGCCCTTCGCTCCTGCTGATGAAGATCCATATGGACTTAGATGTGCACTCAGAGACTGTAAAGATAACTTTTCACTGCTGGTGATATAAACTCTTTCGCCACTATTATTTAGAACTTACAGCTATGGTATAACCAATCAGACTGTAATGAAGTTTCTCTTGTATGGTTTGTATTTTTATGGTTTCACACAAATGAAGATGGGTTTCTCTTTCGCGGGCTTGCTCGTTAGGGATGTGTAGGGGTTGTAGAAAAATGTTTAAATTCCTTTTACTATGTAAAGCTGCTTTGCAACAATGTTAATTGTAAAACGTGCTATACAAATAAAACTGAATTGAATTGCATGATCTAGGAAAGTGTTGGCCAAACAAATTCTCAGATGGACCACAATGGTGCACTCTCCCAGCTCCTGAACTAGCTGTGTTTTACTTATTTCCCCTTAGACCTCTGCTCCTCATTCTGCTATCATGACATAGGAAAACAGAACAGAGACACTGATGGTAGAGTGAATTTGTTTTCCTGGTAACAGGCTGAATGGCCAGTGACTGAAGTTAGGAAGTTTAGAGTGTGAGCTGAGAAACAACCAATGTGTTGTGACCTGCACAAAATATGAACCATGCAGATAAGACAAGTAATGCAAGGTAATTACACCTGGTATGAAGCCAGCAAATCAGATAAGGTCGTGGGACAAATACCACAGATAAGATTGTACTTCCTGCTCCATATTAATGCTATGTCTATCAGCACTCGTCTTGAAGTTATAAGCATTCCATCCCCAAAACTTTGTGACCTTGCCCTGAACTTCCTTTAAGCAAGACATTTCAAAATTAAATAATCTCAGGGACTTAGGTAGTGCAGTGTCCCCATCTAGTCTGGTGAAAAAAAAACTGTTCATGGATGTGGTTAGGATTTTATTCACATACAAATTAGCAAACTTACTCACGATCACTGGCGATTACAACACCTCTGTCAAAACTCCCTTTTGGGTGGAGGTAAAAATAGAGCAATCTAAATGACGAGCCTATGCTGACATACAATTTGATATTAGGCTAGTAACGTTGGGGTTGATTTTGAAATACTCTCTTGTTCCTTTTGGGAAAAAATGTCAGTGCTTAATAGTCACGTACTTCAACCACCAAGATCAAATATTTATTTCCGCTATACTGGCAGACAGAATGTTTCTGTAGCCTTCATAATTCATTCTGCTGTTACCATAATGAATTACATCATTTATAATCATTAATAAAGATTAGTGAACCTATTCCAGAAGCAGCCCTGCAAGTCGAAGCCATGACTCCATCTTCCACTGTGTATAACCAATTAGCTTGCATTCTGTGGCTCATGAACAGACTTTTCCCCCTCATCACTTTTCGACCTTTCCATTACCCCGGGTCTAGAATGCCTGTGGCTCATCTTTGCATTTCTCAGTGAATTCCACACTGTCCTTCTGATTCGTACTGTTGATGGGTGGCTTGTACCTTGTGCCATGAACTTCATTTTCCTGCTTCTTCAAACCAGTGGACTGTGATCTCCCCATCTTCAACTTGTGAAGACTCAATGAAGTCACTCAGTTGTTTTGGGAATTTTCTACACAGTTTTTGTTAGGAACTATTGTTTTCCTTGGCGGACTTGTTCTATGTCTAGTCTGTTGGTAATCCAGTGGTTTCTCTTTTTCAGGACATTCCAAATTATTGTAGTGGCTATATCCAATGCTTGTGTCATGGCTCTGATAGATTTTCCACCTTCATAGACTGTTCTTTAATCTTCATGATTTATGGTTTGAAACAAACAAAAAGAACAAAGCTACCAAAAAAAACTGTAACCAGGCAACCAACTTATTTTTAGTTACCGTACTTAAAGTGAAATGGAAGGCAAGCCTTACAATGTCTCCTGATATACATGAACATATGTAAATTTTCATTATCAGGTGGTTTTTACATACATTTTTAAAGTTGCTACCTACTAAAATATGTTTGATAGTTTGCATTAGCCAGCTTGACAGGGCTGCCTATCATTCTCATGAGTGCATGAAAATCATGAGAATACGGTAGGATGTGAATCCATCAGTTCACATATAAGGCAAATTAATGGCAATAACAGTACAGTGGAACCATAGTTTTCAAACAGCTCCCTTTTCATACAAATCGGTTCACGAACAAAATTTCGAAGCCATAACTGCACTCAGTTGCAGCACAAATGCTAAGCTGTCGAACAATCTGGCAGCCTCCAGTTGCATGTGCGTCAATCTCATTACACAGCGCTTGTTCACAGAACGCCCACTCAGATTTGGGTGATATTTCTTGTTTTGTGTATTATTTCTTATAAGCCACTATGGGACTTAAAAGTGTAAAGGCAAAAAGCAAAGTAGTAAGAACAAATGATAGAGGTGAAGAAAGAAAATCATATGAAAGTATGAAAATGCCATTCGTGTCTGGTGATGAAACTTACTTTCTTATTTAAAAATGTATAATTTATTCAGTTGGTTCAGGTAATGAAAATTGTCTTTTCTTGCCCAAAATTTTATTCTTTATTTAGTTGGTAAGTCATATTATAGTACGATTGTGGATGAGGGGGAGGTCACGATTGTGGAGTGAGGGGGAGGGGGAGGTCGATTGTGGAGTGAGGGGGAGCAGTCAATGGATTAATCCATTATACATTGTTTCCTGTGGAAAAATGTGTTTCGGTTTATAAACAAATCTGTTTTAGATCATCATTTAAGAACGAATTAAGTTTGAAGACCGAGTTCCACTGAATATAGATAATAAATTAAGAAATCAGTTATTCACTAGTGAACTTCTGAACGAAATAAAACTACACACAAACACAAATCATACTTGCTTCCGTTTACATACATCAAAATAGCGTGCGCTCAAACGTATAAAAAATAAATAAATAAAAAAAATACTGCACCATTTATTCATATGCAAATTAGTTATGTGTTACCAGCGATCAGGTGACTTTTCGTATTACAATGACGCCTCCCTGTGTGCAGGGTTAGTACTATTCTGTACATAACAAAAGGATCATGAAACAATGTGATTTCACCGAAAAACACAATAATTAAGCATGCAAGCTTTTATCAAGTTTGGGTTTGATTTCCTTTTAAGCTTATTTTTCTGCTAACTAACCTGCCCAGGCTCGGTTTTCTCACTGCACCACTTGCCCAGGTCAGTCATACACCGTTTCTGTAGGTCTGGGTCCAGCTTCACATCCAAAGCCCTCTGATGGAGGATGCGTTGCACTTCCGTCTTACAGTCGCGTGATAACTATAATAAAACAAGAATTTATGACTATTAGTCACACAGAAATGAACAAATACATACCACATTAACTTACTCGAAAATAGAATGACACATTGCCCTTTAAAAACAAACATAAGAGAAACAATTACATATCTAGCCTGGACCAAAATCACCAAGGACATTTAAATATTTAATTAGCAAGAAGGATCCCACTTCCCACATAATTCAAAATCACTTGAAAATTACAATTTGAAATTTAAAAGTTTCTTGAAAATTACAGTCTTCGCAAAATAACTACTACCGATCCTGTAGTGTCGCAGCTCCTCCCACTGACATCATGAGGAAAAAAAAGAAATCATCAAACACAAGGACAGCGACAAACCACTGAGATTAAAAGGTATTACACCAGTTTGACCCTTTCATTTGTCATTGTTGCATGCATAATTTGTTGTATTTGTGAGCACCTACAAGAAGCCAGTACTTACAGTATCAGGACTGGTGCTGTCAGTGGGCTCCTGTGATTTAAATTTTAGGTTAGCTTAGATAAACTCAAAGTTAAACTATAGCTCTAGCCAGCAGTCATGACTTCATAACACAAGCAAAAGCTAATTACTGTTCATTTCACAGGTCTTTTTCCAAGTCCAATGTCTTAAAGGACAATTTACACCAAAAGAGTTTTTATGGTGGGCAGCACAGAGGTATAGCCCTTAGCACATCCACCTCACAGTAATAAGGTCCTGAGCTCGAGTCCCAAGCTCGGTGAGGGCATTCCTGTATGCGTGTTCTCCCCATGCTTGTATGGGTTTCCTCCGGGTACTCTGGTTTCTTCCCATGGTCCAAAGACGTGCAGATTAGGATAATTGAGTGTTCCAAATTGCCCCTGGGTGCAAGCGTGAATGACTGTGTGTATGTTGGCCCTGCAATAGACTAGCAAGCCGTTCAGGGTGTACCCTGCCTTCACTCAGAGTCGACAGTGACGCTAGTAGATTTAAGCGGTTCAGCAAATAAATGAATGGTGGTTTCTAAGGTGGTAAGCACGTCTGCCTCACAGCATGAAGGGTTGGAGTTTTCATGTTGTCCCCGTGTTTGTGTGGATTTCCTCCCAGTCCAAAAACATGCACATTAGGTTAATTGGCTGTTCCAAATTAAACCTAGGTGTGAGTGTGAATAGATGCGTGTGTTGGCCCTGTCTGGTGAGCTGTTCAGAGTGTACCCAGGGTCAGCCGAGATGGGCGCCAGCCTCCCTGCGACCCTAATTAGGATTAAGCAGCTTGGAAAATGAATAAATGTTTTTATTTGTCTGCCTACGGTCTCAATTTACACTAAAAGTGCTTTATGTGCATGTTACAGCCATAAAAGTGAGACGGGAGAATATTTTTATGCTTCATGGTTTTTTTTCCCCCCAGAGTTTAAATAACACACATCAAAATCTAGACTCAGACAAACAGGTATACTTTTGAACTAGCTGCACGGTTAATACTCAGTTCTTTGGTTGAAGATTAATTATGCATGAAAGTAGCTTTGAAGGAACAGGGTCAGTGACCCCTGGTTACACACACTTGAAGTGAATTGGCCTAATATCAAATAGTTTAAGAAAGTTTCAGTCACTTCCCCCATTGAAACATAACTTACTTTGTATACTGCATTACGCATGATAGGACAAACCGCATTACAGGTTTATTTTTTAGTGCATAAATAGCTATCAGGTTCAAGTTTGTGAGCGCCATTAATGCTGCTGTACCGAGCAAATTGGTAGTCGATGTAACAGATGCTAAACAGATTTACTTTTCACTTTGCATCAGCTACATAGGGATAAACAGGTGTAAAATAGGTACTTTAAAGTAAACTTATAAATAACCACAATGTTCAGGCTATATTACAATTAATACATCTAGGAGATTTACTGACAGGCATTTTGCCATCTGCTGCTTTGTGGATGAACTGTCATTTCAGTCACTACTGCAGTTTTTAGTGGGACACGAACCTGCTGCTCCATTCTGAAATTAAACTTTGGAAATTGAAATACTGTAAATTATAAACGTAATGCCTCGTGCCTGCCATGCAGTGCAATGTAGGCTTAAAACCAATAAACAAGGTTAAATTAAGGTTTTTGGATATTAACAAGTGTTGCATCTGCTAAGTGGTGTGTGTGTGCGCGTGCGTGCAAAGGCAGTCTCACCCGCCGACCCTGCTCCTCAGTGCGGTAAGCATGGCGGTACAGGCAGGAAAACACCGCTCCTGGGGGCATGAATTCACTCGTCTCGTTCCAGCCATGAGTGTGGCAAATACGTGCAGCATCATTCTGACACTTCCTATAGAGGATCGGGTCCAGCCTATGAGCAAAAGAGAAAATTACAAAAATAAATACTATTCATGAGAGAATACCTAACAAAATATATAAAATAAAAATGAATAAAACACACATACACGGTTTTTTTTTGGGCAATGATTTGTATGGTAGTAAAATATCAGGTGGGATCACACAAAACTGGTGATTCTTACATATGATAAATATCAGCAATATTATAACCCAGTAACAGTTAAAACAAATTCCACATGACACTGTTCACTCACTTCCAGTCTCTGGAGATGAAGTACTGCAGCTCTAGCAACCTGCGCTCACAGTCCTCCACCATCTTATCGGTGTAAAGATGCTCCATTAAACAAGACAGGATCCTACACGAAAATCACGTCATGACCATCTTCTCCCAACAACAAGAACTGCAGTCGCAATCAAGCGAGTAAATGAGGCTGACTCACATGGGGTCTCCATTACGGATGTGTTTGCAGGCGGTCTGGATGACTGACTCACAGGCCTCATTGAGAGCTCGGTCAATCCGGTAATCTGCCCCGGGATCTGTCTCCTGGATCAAAGTCTGGAGCTGAAGACAGTTAATACAAAATTCTTTATTATACACATTTACACCCAACACACATATAAAGTACCGAATTCTATTAGACCCACTACTAGGTAGTCAGTACCTAGGATAGCAGTCCAGGATAGCAGTCATACAGCATGTAATCTCAGTTAAGCCCATTCAAACACTATTAGGCACAAGCATTACACCAGTGAGGCTAGACCACAGTAACCATCTAAAGTCAACTCACAGATTTCTGACAGAAATTGTCTACAATGCCCTTGTCACGGGATACTCTCATGAGGCAGTGGAGGGTTCGGCCTTTGTGATGCAGACCCGAGCAGTGTGTGTCAATCTCTCCACGGCAGTGCAGCACAATCTCAGGACTCAGAGAATAATCCTCCATCAGCATGCGTCGGTAGTCCAACATCTCACCCTGGCACTCGCCACTCACAGTGCGTCCTGACGTAGAGACAACATAAGACTGCATCTCATACCATGATCGGGTACTCGGAATCCATTTCAACACAGATGTGTTATATTAACCACCTTCATGTTAATGTTGGGAGATGTATCTAATAAATGTTATATTGACAAAAGTCACATTTATGCTCAACGTTATAAACGGATATGAATACAGACCAAACCTTCTATCTGTTCTCAGTGTTCATTTAGTTTATATTTGTGCACGTTTCTGGAAAGCTTCCAGATGCGGATAGAACAGAACAGTACCACTGGCAATCGTGGACGTCATGTAGCAATAGTTCAAGAGAGTCTCATGGAAGAAAATGTAATAATGGATTTTTTTAAAGGTAGGTTCCAAGTTTGTAAAAAATGTTTAAATCTATATGAGGCACAAGAACAAACATTTAATCCAAAATAGCTGGGAGGAGACTGGAGTACAAGTACAAATTATGAAAAAAAAATCTCTAGCTCTTATAATGGGTGCAGTTTAAAAGAAATCTTATATAGTTACATCTCATATCTTTGTGAAAACACATCCAATTCGAATTAAATAAGCTATGAACATTCAATATCTGAAAATTAGGACTGCAAATTAAGCAGCAAGTTAAAATTTAAAACAGAAAATCACGTTTCTTTAGGTGTGGTAGTACATCATGCCCAGCAGGGAGTGATATGAAATTAATGTTTATAGCACGGCAGAGGTTTGTGCTCTGAGTGCTCTTGTTTGTGTTTGTTGTCAAAAACTTTGAACTCTAAACTGCCCTCTAGTGGATTTTTCACTCAATAATGATGCCATTGTAAATAACAGATGGAAGTATGTGGACGGTGTCAGTTGAAACGGTCCTTATTTTCATAAATAAATGTAGCAATAAAAGAGCCCAAACAAGAATGATACACTTTCAGAAATTGTTTGGAAACAAATACAGTGAGCTATGACCAAAAAAAGCTAATGTTGCAGTTAGGACTATCAGCTAATGTTGCACCTCTATCCTATAACAGATAGACTGCTTGTGGGAAAACAATTTGGAAAGATTTTAAGTGCCTGTAGAACATACGCTTCTCTTCACCCCTACCTCTGTGTACAGCGGATTCAAGGCACAGCAGCAGGTAAGACAGCTTGGCCTCTCTGCCTCGGGGCAGCGTGGTGTCCACATTGCAGCGATATTTCCGCAGGTCCTGTTTGCAGGCCTTAGCCAGTGAGTAGCTCACCTTGTAATCCTGTACTATCAGCTTTTGTCTGGTGGAGAGAGCTTCCTTACACTGTGCATCATAAGGAATTACAAATTAATAAACTGACACACACATACTGTAGATTTCTTACTATGGTTGATGTAAAGGTGAATAATCTCACAGAAAATTGTTTTAAATACCTTTGCAGACATGGACTCTTCAAATTTGTGGTTGAACAGACATTTATAGACCCTGCCATCACCTGCTGGAATCTAAAACACCAAAACAAAAATGATGACTATGCCATTCTTCCAGTGAAATGCGCAAAGTCAATATGCAAAGTCAGAGATGTACATTTTCACAGAAGCGCTCGCGATCATCTCGGCATGCAAAGTAGAGGTGCCTGTCGAGGTGAAAGTCATCAGACGACAGCTCAGCCACACGCATGATGGCCTTCTTGCAATCATCTTTGATTGCATAATGCCCTGGCTGTTCTTCTACCTCTCTCACCAGCCCTTTCTCCAGACATGCAATCACCTCGCCCTGAGAGTGTATATCCTATAAAAAAAAGAAAAAAAAAAAAGAAAAAAGGAGGGGTGGGGGAGATAAAGCATAACTAACTTCAAATATACTGCTTGACAAAGCAAACCATATGTGAGCCTCTGCTCTGAAACATGAAAACACATAGGAAAAAAAATAGCTATACAAGACCATAACAGGCTTTAATTGGATTCTGTGCCCTTTGCTGGTACATCTTTATTCCATAGTGCACTAATTACTTCTATTCACATCAAACATTACGACATGAATATAAAACTAGAAAATAACACCGTAGTTCTTGGGTAATCAGCTTATGAGTCATTACTGCTATTAAGATGAAAAAAAATTGATATGTAGCCAGTGGAGAACATCAAGGCTTGAATCCAAGACATTTATTTAATCTCTGTTAACAGTGACATTTAGCATCAGAATGTCCTGGCTCACCTTCTCGCCAGTGCTAACACTCCCACAGCGTAGCGCATTGATGTCGTCCTTGCAGCTGTCCATAAATCCGCACACAAGCCGGTAATCGCTGAAGATGATGGTAGCCATCTTTGTGATGTACTGATTGCACTGGTATTCAGTGATGTTGGTACGGTGGTCTACCAAACATGACACTAAATAACCCTTTCCCCTTTCCTCTGATGCACACTCTTTCAGCTGTAACCACAAAAGATTTGCATACAAGATTTAAACAGCACATAATTACATCCTAAATCTACTTTATTTCATTTTTGCAATAAAACTCTCATGGGTTGTTTCATTGACTACTTCATCATGACAACACCGTAATGACAAAACAAAATAAATTAATTAACTAACTGACTGGTTGTTGGACAGGGGTATTCAATACCAGTAAGACCATTGATGTGGGGGTCAAGGGGTATCAGGACCAAACATTTAGTGTATGATTTGGCAATTTACAAAATTAAAAGACAATCAAATCTATACTAAACTCCAACCTTTAAAAATAGGTCCAAGGGACCTTCAAAAAACCGGAGAAATATCCTTCTGCAAAAAATAGGACCGAAGGGTCACTGGTTTGATTCCAGAACCAGCAGGCCCACCTGTGGTGGCAGGGGGAGTGAGCAGCACGTTCCCCTTCCACCACCTTCACAGCTGAAGTGACCCTGAGCAAGCCATCTAACCCCTGACTGCTGTCCAGGCAGCACAACGTGCTCCGAGTATGTGTGCTAACTGTTTACATGTATGTGCGCTCACTTTGGATGGGTTAAATACAGAGCCAAAATTTCCCTTGTGGGATTAATACAGTACATCAAAATAAAAAAATCTTCCACAGTATCATGAGACAATTATGACTAACATTAACCACAATTTAAACTGAAACCCATTGAGTAAATCTTGCCTAGAACTAACCTAAAAGTCTAAAGTGTGAGGATTTTAGGACCAAATCTACATTTAAATGTTCAACACTTATGCTTCACACTCAAAGGCACAACCTGCCGGAGCGATCTGACATGAGGGTACTTACATCACTAATGGTGCTCTTGCACACCTCAACGGCCACGGACTCAAACTTCGGGTCTGTTGTCAGGTTTAGCTTGTAATTCCATAGCAGCTAAAAAAAAGAATTTAATAAATTAATTCAACAGCTTATAATACAAGCACAAAGATTCACACAAGGCTTTATTTACACCCGCTAACGACCTATAGCCCCACCGCAAGACGGTTTAAAATCAACTCGAAAATAAGAACAAAGATTCAACATATGCTAATAAGCTAAAGATATGAACACAACACATTCAGAGTGTTGTTCAGTTTAACATGGATCTGGAACATTATTAAACATGACGCATAAGAAAACACTGAGACCTGATACTCACATGGTTACAGCTGACTGCAAGCTCCATTTCCTAAAGGATGGAAGACATAAAAGCAGATGTTAGATCATGGACTGGAGCCTTCCGTGCAGTAAAAACGCCTTTCTAATCTGACTAAGCAAAGATAATTCCAGTGTCAGTAACTTCAAGTTGTCAGTGCATTATTAAAAAAACAAAACTAAATGCATGATGCACCGTTTATTATACAACAGTTAGTACAAACATTACACAGATGGTACCGATTCGCTCATTTGACAGGGCCAACATTGCTCCAAGCGCGCTTATGTTTACTAAAACCTCACTGGGAAGTTTCACTGTGAGTTCACTCCTCCCTTCTGGGTTTGCTCTGCAAAATTCCACCTCCATATCCACTACAGTAGTGTTGGTGAGATCTTTACCAGACAGGACAACACACATTTCACAAATTGGGTCTTTTTGTTTTAAAGTATGAAAGTTTATCAGATGAGGATGGGATTTAAGAAAGGATCTATATTCTTTTATGTGGGAGAAATCTATAAGATGGTAGCATGGGGTGCATAGGTGAAACAATCCACTCCTCCTACACTGCAGCCAAACCTGTCATTTTGGATTTAGGGGTTTGCTTACAACAAACATTAGTAAAAAGTTAGCTCACTGCCCAGGACAGCACACACACTATTTGTGTGTGATTACAAATTAAAACACAGATAAAGTGAAATGAAGGGAAATCCTTCCAACAAACTCTGGGTTTCATCCATTTGCCTTTCTGCACACTGCTACTATACTACTGTTCATATAAGAGAAAAAAGTGTGAGGGGGGAAATGCTTACTCCGACAGGAAGTATGAACTGACAGAAAATGCAAGCAAACCTAACGCATGGCTATCTGGTTTCCTATTCAACATTAACAAATTTTCAGTTTCAATTCATCCTATGTCTGCAAACACATTTAATCATCAGCCTTTTATGCCCATTCCTGACTTCATTACGTACTGCTCAGCCAGAACAAAGTGTAAATACTAACCACTAATACAACAGAACAGAACAAAGTTATTTAACTGAATACGCTTACAAAACTCCACCCAGACACAGGATGAAATCCAGTTTTGCTGGAAAGTTGACTACAGATCTTTTCCCCACATCACATTAGATTTAAAGCATACTTTCACCATGAACTACCAGCAGCTATATTCATGTAGATGTAAAGAATAAAACATCAAAGTGGTCTCTTCTCAAAACTTAAAAGGAGATAAGGCTTTTTCCACTTTTTTGAGTGCCGTTACGGTGTTGAATAGCCGTGTTAGACAATGATCTATCCCCCTCTGCCCCACCATGCACAGTATCCCCACCCATCCTGGTCTGCTTTCCAGTGCACTGAACGTAGAGCTTTCAGGCCACCAGTCAAGCAGAATAGGCACAGAGAGCGCAAAGACCATAAATGGGAGGAGGAAGCCAAACAGGCTGTCCAGTACACGCACTCAAAATCAGCAATTAAGAGAGGTGGTGAAGCAGCTTCCTGAAGAACTGTGGAACTTCTTGGATTAGAAATCGTACTTTGGTGCTCCACTAATGGACAAAATGAAAAGTAAAGGTTTGAAAACGGGTAAAGAAGAAAACTTTAAATATCTCCTTTGTAAAGATCAAGTGATTGACTGATTAATCAGATTGATTAATGCCATGCCTAAATCATCATGGCTATGACCTGTGCTCACGAGGCCGTTCTAATTTTTAAAAAGCCTGTGCAAACATGTAGCAACTACTTGGGGAGGGAAAAAAAACAAAAACAAAACCTTTATGCCTTGATAGGACTGGTGGAAATGTGACTACACTGAGTAAGTCGTGTTTGTAAGAAAGGTAGGAATGAATCAACACTATTATTCACACTTACACAGCAAGAAAAGGTATGAGGTTGTTGAGGTTGAAGAACCCAGTTGGCTAAAAGCACAATGTACTCACTCATATGCCAGTGTACCATATAATTCTGCTTACTTGCTCTCATGAGCGCGCACACACACACACACCTTGAGATGACTGATCAGGTTTTGTTAAAAGTATTTTACTGAAAAACGTGGCATCTAACCATGTGAAATATATTTTATAAATCACCCGTCAGATGAGTCAGCATTTGCTAACATTTTCACAACACTGAACAATTACATTTTTTTGTTCAAACGGTTCAAAAATTCTGCTAATTTTAACCATTAATTAATCATCGAGTTGCTTCTGGAACGTCAAGAAAAACCTACTGCGTACGTCCATCCGTCTGTAGTACGTGTACACAGAGGAAGCATGTGTTATTCTTTGAAAACTTTATTATTATAAGTCCAGCCAAAATTGTTCTGGAAGAGAGTAATATAGAGAACAAGAGGCGTCTATTAGTCGGGTCACATGATGTGACGTTATCATTAATGACATGAAATAAACATCTAATGATATTCTTGTGTTATTGAAATATTCTCTAAACCCACGGCTTCTAAATAGTGTACTTTACATGCCGACAACAAGACGTCGTGTTCGGTTAGCTCGATTTTATTTTTAAGTTGTTAAAATGAATGATTCGTGTCTGGGGTTTGAGAGTTCCCATGAAAAACTTGTCAAATAAGAGAACTCATACGGGAGCTCCGCTTTTAGACAGTGCCTGAATCTCTATACATCAGCATCAACCACTGAAAAACTTACTGGTGACCACATGCTTCACCATGGAACGACCCGAATTTTATACTTTACCAGCAGCAAGGCTAAGCAAAAACCAAGCACTATTTAACCCTTTATTATGGCACACTCCCAAACTGCAGGCATCACCACACGAGTGTTGTAGAAGAGCTGCTGAAAGTGCCGTTTTCTCAAAACGCTCTGGCTGCTAATAACGAAGTCAGCCTGCACAAGCCCATCCCTGGTTTCCTCCCTGCCTCAGATAACATGCACTTATTTCTTGCATTCTCTCCCCACTGGAGCTGTTTATGAAACCGAGACTGGATCTTCTCTGGCTCAAAATGGACAAACCCACAGCAATCCAGAATTACAGTATCCTATTAATCTGGAGCCTGATTCTGCTCTGCACTGCACCCAGTGTTTTGTGGTAACGATGTTATGGCTACACTGTGCTGTGACCACTTTTTTTTTTTTTTTTTTTTTTTTTCCTTCGTCAGAATTAGTCAGAGTGTGCGGTTTTGTTGTGATGTAGGCAGAAGGAAGCTAGAAGCTGTTGGTGCGTCAGGTGTTATGCACTGAAAAAATGGAGCCCAAATGCTAGCAGCACCCGTGCTGAACTCTTTCTGCAAAAACAATCAGCAAAAATCCTTCCTTTCTTTCTGAACATGGAGTACTGCAGTGTGGCCAATGATACTAACTTTCTCACTGCCATAAATCATCTTTGCCACTGCAGTCACCATTAATCAAACTCTTTATTCTAACAGTTTAAATACTTTTGAATGCATGTAGATCATACATCCAGATCATGTTTTAAAGGAATTGAATGTATGCATCTTCCTGAATCAACTTCTCACTGCAGTTTAGGAGGGTTGTGTGCTTCCAGAGCAACATGTTTAATGATGTTTAGTTGAAATGTGAAGCTGCTAGCACTCAAGTGGGCCCATGGTCAGGTTGCATGGAAATGTAACCGATGAGGCTAACAAGTGGTTACTAAGGTTAACTAGCTAATTGAGTACTATAGTGAAGATTCATGTATATGCCCTTCACTAAAAGTTAGCCAACATTTTCCCTGTGAGATATAGAAAATATTTTTTTACCTGACTTTTTTCCCTTGTATGTTTCAGTTAGTTATTCTATGTCTGGATAGTTAGTTATTCTATGTCTGGATAGTATACTGTGCTAAATTTAAGTACTTTAACATACCTGCATGTTTCTGATTTTTGTAAAGATTGGCTATCATTTGGGAGTGCTGATGAATGCACCTAGTACTGTAGAATCTTGTTAATACGTGCTTCTTTTAAATGCGTTTCAACTTAATATGTGCTCACTCCCTTGACCCCAAACTTATAACATGGGGTTGACCAAATAGCACATTTTTTTTGTAATTTTTCACAGATGACCAACATTTTGACCAACTAAGAGCAATTTTGCTTTGACCCATAGTTCACGCCCACACACGTATTACCGCTAACTCCTGTATACATACCTGATTTCTCCATTCATTTGTATCATGTGTCTTGTTAGTTTAGGTATCCGTTAAGCAGTTCATGTTCCGTCAAGCTTCTGATTTCAACATTTCCTCCACAAAGGTTTATATACCTGCAAGTTTGTCTGCATACTTGAGTTAGATTGTATTTTGTTTATTCAGTGTGAGTCGGAGTGGTGGTGTATGAGCCTCTTGTTTTGGGGTTCAGTTTTGCTATTAATAATAAATCTTGTTAAATTTTTCACATTTTATTATTTATTCCTGCCCATTGTCATGCACACACAAACATCAGACAAACGATATGAACATCCAAGTCATAATCCATGACTATGGTGCTCTAGTCGGGAGCTTCGCTAAAAATAATTTTTTCCTCCAGTCCTGTCATACCTAAGCCACTGGCTGTAGTGCAGCAGATGAAGTGATTAAAAATAAGTCACTGTGTATAAGTGAATAGTGAATAAACATTCCGTTTGCTAGTCTTTTATTTGGAGTAGATTACTTGTCTGCTGGGCAACTACAATTAAAGAAGTAATAACCCATGAATAACATGAATTTTGCATGTCCCAGGCGCCTGGGCTAACAGTTTGATCGTTAATAGTGATCTCCCATTTTGTAGTGACATGAAAACATTGTGAGAACATTTAGTGTGACCTTTTAATTCCATAATGCCTCATAAATAGGTACTGTATCAGCAAAATACCTCAACAGCCACAGAACACCCATACTACACTGCTTTGTTTGGTTTAATTCCCCTGTACGTTCACTAAGGAATATTGAAAGGTAAAACGTGAAAGTCTCTGGACCTCTGTGTGAATTGTTTGTAAATGTAAGGAGGGGATTAATCATTGCTCTCATCACGTGGTCAGTTTATAGGAATAAACTTTGTTGTAATTGCTTTGTTGTCTGATAACTAACAAGTAATAGTGTGGACAGATATTTGCTAATGTGAAGAAATATGATTGTTGCAGAGAGAAGTGCAGTCCAGTGTGATGTACCGTATAATTATTGACTACAATCAGGAGTTCTGTTCCCTGTTCTATGTGGTGCTCCTTGTTTGGATAAATGTAGGGTGAATAGTGAGGAGAAGATGCAGCAAAATCTTTCAACTATGAGGACTTAAAGCGTTCTGTTAAGTCCAAGTAAATTTAATGATGTTGGGGTTTTTTTGGTTATTGTAGTGGAGCCTTCGGTCTGTGACTTCAGTCTCTATTCATTCAGCGCCCCTTCACTCCCATTCTCCATTTGCATGTTCTTTCACAGCCTGCTTTCTTCTGTCAACATAAGTGTGTGAGAAGTGTGTCAGAGTTTCAGGATGGTGTGTGTGTCAGATGGTGATGGAGTGAAGGAAGTATAAGCAGTGGGTTACAGTGTTAATGAGTACAGTGATGTAGTAATGCAGCCTCAGTGGGTGACTGCTTCACAACACACACACACACACACACACACACACACACACACACACACAACTCTTAGGGTGATGAGTGATGCTTGGCTCAGGCTGTTTGGACAGTGGTCAGAAAGTGCAACACATGATGCCACTTATGCAAATCATTAAAGCAAAGGCGAGCCTCTCTTGAATGAGGAAGTTTGACTCTCAGGCTGACCACAAAACAGCCCTTTCAGCACTCCTGTGCGTATGTCTAATTAGGTTTACTTCACACTAATATGGCCTATGGCTTACATAAAAGATCAAATACAGCTTAATGCCTTTATTTTTTAGTATATATTCCTGTTGGGTCTGGAAGCTAGTAGGTTGTGTACATATGTCAGTAAAACTGACTTGCAATACGTGTTAGAATCTGTTTAATCTCAGCTTTAGTGCTGTAAGGTGTTGGCACTATGATGTGTAAACACTAATGTTATTTCTGTCATAAAATACTTATGACCTATATACACACTTGAGTAACACTGTTTAGTAGGTGCAATCTTTTAGTCGAATCACAAAATAATTACTGTCAACAGTTTGTTTAGTTTAGTACGATAAAGTAATTGCTCATATGCACCCCTCCCCATGTCATTTTGATAAAGCGGGGGTTTACTAGTTCGTTCACAGTAGTGTCTCTGATAATAAGAGGCTCAATGCCATGCTTGTAGCCTGGCTGTAAATGCAATTGATTGTTGGTAGTACTCAGTGGAAACGATTCTCTCTCCTGTCTCCTCCTGTCCCTGGGTTTTATTGCGAGTGGGATCCAGCAATGGGATTGGCTGGCCTCTGGCACCAGACCAGGCTTTGGGTAAAGAGCACATAACACTGTGCTGTATATTCCAATAAAACTGGGAATGTGCCGAGACTGTGTCAGAGAAAGAGAGAAAGCGAAGTGTGTGGGTGAGGGGGACCCAAACAAAAGCCCAGCCTGGCAGAAAACTGTATAGCATTCTAAAAATCTGACTCGCACTTTAGTGACTAATATATAGCCGTAGTAAATTCCCCATTTAACGTTTCATCGGTCTCTAGTTTTATTAGTTGATAGCACATGGATTTTTCCTGTTCTTTTGGTACTTTTCCCTCCTTTTGCTTCCCAGAGATAGACAGGTCTTCATTATTTGCCCATCCAATCATTTGTCTTTTTCCCCTCTTTTCCCTCTTGCTCCTTTTTATAAGTTTTGGCTTCTATTAACACTGAGCTTTTTCTATCCTTCTTTGCTGTCACCCTGGTGCTTCTAACAACTAATAATAGTGTTCCATTGTATTGTAGTAGGTTTTATTTGAAGTACCTAATATGGGATTTATGTGACTACTAATTGACTTAAAGTGCTTTTACATTGATTTTACATATGCTAAGATATCTGTTAAAAAAAGAAAGAAAAAAGCTCCCCTGTTCTACAGGCAGGTGCTGCCTACTTACGACAGTCTGGATGAGCCCTCAGTCAAGAGAATGAGCACCATCTTCACCTCTTCTCTCAATGTTGTTACCACCTTTTACATTACAGTAAGTACGTGTGTGTGTGTGTGTGTGTGTGTGAGTGTGTGTGTGTGTGTGTGTGTGTGTGTGTGCGCGAGTGTGTGTGCACGCGTGTGTGTGTGTGCGAGCACGTGTGTGTGTGTGTGTGAGTGTGTGTGTGTGTGTGTGTGCGCGAGTGTGTGTGCACGCGCGTGTGTGTGTGTGTGTGTGTGTGTGTGTGTGTGTGAGTGTGTGTGCACGCATGTGTGTGTGAGTAACTTTATTTTTCAACATTTTCGAATAATTAATAATAAAATTTTAAATAATCATCATTTCTCTCTCATTTTTAGAACTGATTAATCTTACTAGGGTCATGGGGAGGCTGGAACCTATCTCAGCCGACTTGGGGTGAAGGCGGGGTGCACACTGATCAACTCCAGTCCATCGCAGGGCAACACACACAACCATTCTCACTCTCACCTGGAGGCAATTTAACCAGTTAGTCTAATGTGCATGTCTTTGGACTGTAGAAGGAAACCAGAGTACACTGAGTTTTTAAATGCTCTAAGCAATGTAAGCCCCGCCCTATTGGTTGTCGTGTAAATCAATTAACACTCCTAATTTGTAAAGTTGCCAATATTTCAATTTTCAAATGAGATGTTAAGATAGTGTAGTTAACTTTTAAAAATCATCCTGCTTGTTAGAAATCAAGTAAAACTGACGACCAAAACGGTCCTCAGAAGATCATGGAGGTCCCGAAACAGTTTGTATGGTGGAAATATGGATCTTCAGCAAATATGACTCCCACTTCAGTACCAATAAGGAAAATGTTTTGGAAAAACAAAGAAAAAATATTTTACTTGCAGGGACCTGACCAAGGTCCCCACAAGGTCATAACTTTCACCTACAGTATGAGACGGACTGACAGGAGACTAATGTTGTGTTTGATTGCCATAGTGTAACCACACACACGCACGCACACATATGTGCACACGTGCACACACACTCACACACAAATAACACACACAAATAACACACACACTGAAGTAATGTAAATGTCATAAATGTCTAACAGCCTGAATTTATTCAAGACGTTTTTAAACACACATTCAGGTTCCGTGCAGTTAATGAGGACCACAGTTTTTATACTGGACTCAATGTTAATGATTTATGGGTCTCTATAAGCCTTACAAGTGTGTGTGTGTGTGTGTGTGTGTGTGTGTTATTATTCCATAATGGGTTAATATGAGCCACATGACAATAACTTTTAAAAGCTCATTTGCAAAGATGCCCCCCCCTCCCATTTTTTGGCTGTTTCTTCTACTCTCTCGGTTATTTTCAATTGTTTCCACTATTACCTTAATTATTTCTGGCCATTTCTGCTGCTCCTTCAGCTATTTCCAGTGGTTTCTGCTACTCCCTCAGCTATTTCTGGCTGTTTCTGCTACTCCCTCGGCTTTTTCTTGCTGCTTCCTCAGCTATTTCTGGCTGTTTCTGATACTCCTTCGGCTATTTCTTGTTGTTTTCACTACTCCCTTAACTATTTCCGACGGTTTCCGCTACTCCCTCAGTTATTTCTGACTGTTTCTGCTACTCCCTTTTCTATATCCGACTGTTTCCGCTACTTCCTCAGCTATTTCTGGCTGTTTATGCTACTCCCTCGGCTGTTTCCGACTGTTTCCGCTACTCCCTCAGCTATTACTGGCTGTTCATGCTACTGTCTTAGCTATTTCTGGCTGTTTCCGCTACTCTTTCAGCTATTTCCCACTGCTTCCACTATTCCCTGAGGTATTTCTGTCTGTTTCCACTACTCCCTTGGCTAGTTCTGGCTGATTCTGCTACTCCCTCAGCTATTTCCGACAGTTTCCGCTATTTCCTCAGCTATTACTGGCTGTTTACACTATTCCCTCAGCCATTAATGGCTGTTTCTTCTACTCCCTCTGCTATTTATATATGCGTCCCCCTCATGCTATTGGCCTGGACAAACTTTATATGTTTAAGGTGACTGTGCCAAGGTCAAAGGTCACATATGCATATTAGCTACCCCACGCACAGGTTGAGGTCATGGGAGTGCCTATGCAAAATTTCAGAAAGCTATCATGCATATGAGGCTAGCAATGGCCGGACAAGCTTTATATGTTCAAGGTCACTGTGCTAAGGTCAAAGGTCACGTATGCGAGTTAGTTACCCCATTCACAGGTTGAGGTCATAGGGAGTGCCTATGAAAAAAATTAAGAAAGCTATCATGCATATGAGGAGCAGTGGTGGCCTGGTGCTGGATTACTGATCCCAAGGTCGGGGGTTCAAGCCCCACTTTTAGCGGGATGTCACTGCTGTCCCCCCCAGTGCAGCGAACTGGGTTATCAAAGGCCGGCCGTGTCTCTCACTGTCTATGGTGGAAGGCATGTGAAAGAACCATTGCTGATTTTCGTCAAGAGTAGCTGCATAGCCGTCAGCATGTTTCTGCCCTGCGATGGCCTGGCGAGCTGTCCAAGGTATACTCTGCCCTTGCCTGGAGTCGGCTGAGATGGGCGCCAGCCTCCCTGCGGCCCTAATTAGGAATAAGCAGTTCAGAAAATGAATGAATGAATAAATCATGCATATGAGCCGAGCAATGGCAAACTTTATATGTTCAAGGTCACTGTGCCAAGGTCAAAGGTCTGATATGCAAATTAGCCACCCCACACCATAGGGTGAGGTCATGGGGAGTGCCTATGCAAAATTTTAGAAATCTGACATGCGCATGAGCCGAGCAATGGGCCTCACAAACTTTATATGTTCAAGGTCACTATGCCATGGACAAAGTTCACATATGCAAATTAACTACCCCACAAACAGGTTTGGGTCATAGGGAGTGCCAGTGCAAAACTTCAGAAAGCTGGCATGCGCATGAGCCGAGCAATCGGCCTGACAAACTTACTGTCATGCCTATAGGCCGCCAAGTCAACGACAATACCCCTCCAGCCATAACCGGCTAAGGGTTAAAAACTGAAGCTATAGTTTATTTCCATGTTGTGTTACATCACATGTTACTGAAAGTGTTCTCAGAAGACAACTTCATGAGAAATTCATTCATTCATTTTCTGAGCCGCCTAATCCTACACGGAGCGGGTAAAACACATCAGGGTTTGATATAAACAGACTGAAAGCTGCATATGCTGCAACACTGCTGAAAAAGAAAAAAAAGAACAGATCCATCTTTTAAGCTGGTCCTCCTCCTCCAAAAAAAATGCCTGATCTCCTATTGTCTAAAATCAGACACCTGTTTCAGTGTCTTGATGTCACATCTTCCTGTCTTTCTCTCTCTGAATACTCAAGTGTGATGGGTCATAAACACACATGTGATGGTCTTGGAAGTGTGTGTGTGTGTGTGTGTGTGTGCACATGTCTGTGAGGTCAGCTCCGCTGTGTCTGTGAGACAGGGATTAATCCTCCTTTCTGTCGGTGAAAAAGTGGCCGGAGACAGAGAGGAGGAATATATCAGAGGAGAAGAATGAGGGAGGGGAAAGAGGATGAATATTTCCAAACGAGAGTGACAGATCCAGAGAGCGAGAGAACACCGGAGTGACAGACAGAAGGCTGGAGAGAGAGAGAGGACGAAGGAGTGTGGACGCAAGAACCCTAATCCTTCACTTCTATTCAAATATGCTCTTAATCTCTGAGCAGCCACCCCCCCCCCCACACACACACACACACAGAGTTAATCTCCAAGCATGTCTGAAGCTAAAAAGGTGCACAAAAGGCCTTGACACCCCCAACACACACACTCACACACACACACTCACACACACACACACACACACACACCACAACCTCTCCAGGTCCAGTCCAGACTTCTCACACACTGCATTGTCCATAAGTTCAAAGTTTTATCCTTAAAAATTTAAGCAACTCCAAATTCTTGAAGTGGCGCACTGAGAAGGTGCACGAATATCAACCTGGAGATTACCGGTTCAAATCCACAGGATTCCCTGGGCTGAGCCCTCACAAAAGGGAGGGATGGTATGCGCTCACCTTCCTGTCACTCAAAGCGATCACCAACCAATCATAGGCATCTGCAAAAAAGGGGCAGATAGTGCTTTTCTTCCGAGTGTGTTATGCCGCCCTGAATGTGCATGCACAGCAGTTTGTAAAGATACGGGTGGTAGCATGATACGTCATGGTGGGGGAATGTGCTTGCTTACACCCCTCCCTGGTTGGTGGTGCTCATATGTGATGGAGTGGGGATACTTGATTGGTGGAAATTTCTGAGTTAGTTGTTCAGGTATATTTCTACTTAAAGAAAATGATGTCAACATACAAGAACAATTTTCGGTCCAGCGCTGTATCGTATTTGCATTTTTTAATTCATATAAAAAACTCACAACATGTTGCTGAGCCCGAAAGTGACGTGTAATACAGGGATCAATTTTTCGTGAAACAGTCGTGTGTGTAAAATTATTGCAAGCTGAACCGTGTAACTACGCCTTTAATCCTCCAGTCTGTCTCAACTTCTCTCCTGTACACTTCCACAGCTTCACCTTTAATGATAAAACAAGATCAACCCCATCACGCTCGTCATCTATCCAATGATCCAGGATGTACAGTATTCCCGCCTCACTCCCAGAATTCCTGGGGTAAGAATGTGGCAACCTTGCATCCACATATATCAGGAACATTAAACTCAGTTTTAGATTAAAAAAGCTGAGCAGTGTGCACTTTAGATACCTAATAACATCATGATCATCCTATATACCTGTGTGTGTGTGTGTGTGTGGGTGGGGGGGGGGGGGGGGGGGGGGGGGGGGGGGGGGGGGGGGGGGGGGGGGGGGGG
>JAQMYF010000007.1:11020582-11042920 GCA_030014195.1 Neosilurus mollespiculum
ACCACGTTTTTTTTTTTTTTTTTTTTTTTTTTTTGCATGTACTCCAAGAATCTCTTCACCATTCAAAAACACTACTAGGTTATCCCATATCCAAATATAGTGTAGGCAAGTATAACTTCAACTTTTGCTATCAAGTCACATCAGTCATCACTATTATCCCATCACCCCGTTGCCCAGGCCCTCCATACACATCAAGGTAATCACAGCTTACAATTATTAGTAACCAGCTACTAGGCTTTCTACATTTTTTTTACATGAGTAAAATTGTACTTAAGTAAAGTAATATTATAATAATTATTACATTTACATAAACAGGAACGTTCCAAATGTTTTTTTCCATTAGATAATTGTGATGTTGGTAAGAACCGACAATATGTTTGGGTAGAGAACATTACGGGTAGAAATAGAGTGGAAGGCCAATTTTACCTTTAGCTGCTTTATTTTAGCCTCATCACAGCATAACCAACTTGTACTAGTGTGAGGATATGTTTTTTTTTTTTTGTTTTTTTTTTGTTTTTTAAACAGAGACTTCAACGCATGTGTAAATCATACCGGCTCTGAGCAGGAATTCTTCTGTGTAATTAAACCCAACCGTAATGAAAATGTACGTACATAGTACATTTCAAGGCAAGCTATTGTTATTACAACCTTTTTTGAGAAAAACAACAAAAAGTTATAAATCCTTGGGGGATTGCACTGTCTGAGTGATGGTAACTTCTACTTAATTTTCCCCTCCAAACTGTTACATGTCTCAAGTAAATAAAATATACTTTAACAACGTAAACAGAACTCTATGTACCTCATGCAGTAGGTAACTTAGTTTTTTTTAACTGGCAAAATAAACTGTTACTGCCGCAAAATGCATTACTCATTTGAATAGAAAGGCTGTTAACCCAATCACACTGAGGAAGCACATGACGCTTCTGGCGTGCATATGGAAGTAAACCTATCCAGCGGAATGGCATGTCCCTACCCTGTGGTGATATTGGGTTTCCACTAATGAAATCTTATCAATAGCTTAGCACTTTCAGACAATATCAAAACTTTGAGGAGGGGGCGGCCATAATGCGATGGTTACATGACATTACATCATCGATGGCGTCATCAAAACGAATTCACAGTGAAATCTATCTAATCTTAATATTAAACTGTTATCATGCATTTTTTTCAATGATAGGGAGGAATTTAGTGATCAGGTGGCTTTCTCTGAGGCAACAGGTTAATATTAACACTTCTAAAACATCTATAAAATAAGAGCACTCAGGGAGTGCAAACCTCCACCAAGCCCAGTAATCCACCATATGAACTGAAATGTCAAAAATCATCCTCTCACACAATATAAAAAAAGTATATATTCTGGATCCAGATTTTGATCAGAATCATCCCCAAAGTAAAATGGAGTCTTTGGTAGAAATTTCATGAAAATCCAGCCGAAACTTTTTGCATAGTATAGCTAAAAATCGAACACACAAAAAGAGGCTGAAATATAATTTCCTTGGCGGAGGCGCTAAATATCTTCATGGATTAAGCAATAATTAATTATTAAAGCACTGAGAGGCAGCAGAAAAATCTCTACCACCAGCACTAACGTTTCAGCGAGAGCGAGAGAGAGGGAGCATGAGTTTGTTCAAGTTTTTTTTTTTCCACTTGTTTTGCTGCTGGGAAATTCCACGATAACTGGAGTAACATTCGGAGAGAAATTAACTTATTCAGTGTTTGTCATTCAATTTTTAGGAATCACTCTTGTCTGACCAAATGACTGAAATATACTGACTGTGCTTAAGCTACACCGCAAAAACCTTGCTTTTGTTCAAAGTCAACAAGAACCTGTTGCTAAAAATAGATGTAAGTGAAGTAACAATAAAAATCCACTTGTTTTTGCTATGTACAGATCAGGTCATATCTCTCTGAATGTTTGAGTCGAATACTGTGGCTTGTAACAGGATTTTGCAGGCTACGAATTTACCTTTTCAAAGTAAAGAACAACCACCTTATTCCTGTAACTCAGTGTTTAATCATTTCAAACTTACACTGTTACTGACGCAAAATAATTCGTAACTGACGTAACGTGTGAATTAATGTTGACATTTTACAACTGTTGACAACTAGATTTTTTTTTGTAACAAAAAGGCAACAAAGATTAATTTATGTCCACTGGATAATATTTTCAGAGAAACAGCAACAAAATCCCGTCTTATTTTAACTCTAATAAGCACAGATATCGATGACACTTTCTGTGGCAGGAATCGCTTTTTCCAAAAAGCACATGGTCTGACTTTCAAAATGGCTGCCGGTCACATGACATAAGATCCACATAAAATATTTTAATAGAACTTAATTGGCTAATTATCAGTAAATCATAATCATACAGAATGATTGTTGGAGTGGAAAATTTTTGAGCCCCTCGGGTAACATTTTTCGTGGAATTGTCCTGCTATTTATCAGTAAACAACCATTGGAAACACTGCTTCTGTTCCTTGACCCCGGCACTTTATTAGCCCATGACATGGTTGCTATCAGTGTATTATTCTTGTAAAGAAAATGTTTGTCAACGCTTTATGCTAAACTACTATTTTGAAGCTCGGCTCAGACAACGTGTAGAAAAGTGCGCGTGTGAAAACAGAAACTGAGGGATGTTTAAATTCCAACAACGTGAGATGATTTCAGGTTGAACAAACCTGGAGCACTTTGCATATTTTCCTAAGTGCACTGAGGCTACGGCTTTGTTCCATTCAACACCTGTTCAGGATAACCAGGCAGCATGATACCATAGGGCTGACAGCGTGCACGTTAAAAAGGTTCTTTCGACTTGACTACCCCTACATACAACCCCTTAGATTCTAAGATGAAATTCCAAGCAGTCTGAAATTTGTCAAAACAGGTTGCAGAACGGGTAAAAAAAGAAAAAAAAAAGAAAAAGAAGTAACACATCTATTAACGTAACCAGACAAACAGGAACTTTGCAACTGGAACTACTGCAGACAAAGTCACAGCCTTAAGCTTCCGATTGTCTTTCAAATCAAATTTAAACCTTCAAATGGCACCAAGTCAAACACACGGAGAACAATGACGAACACCCGCTGAATTAAAAATAAATTCAATCCTGAACTGCAGCGCGGGTGTTTGTTTCTAAGTTTTTAAGCACCCCACCTTAGCTAAATACAGCTGAGGGGAAATCCAGCCCTGGACACCCATCCTCAGAACACACACACAGTAACAGGCAACTCCAAAAATCTTCATCCAACCTCACAGGAGTCTTTCTTTAGACAGCTGAGGACAAACTTAAACAGATCCTCAACAAACAGAACAGGCAGCAAAAGCATCGACAACAACAACCACCACGGACTCCTTTGTTCCCAATCAGACGGAGAGGAAGACTCCGAGGAGTATCAGCTCACTGCCCACTGATTTTCATCTCACGTTCAAATCTTCTGACTTCACTCCCGCACTCGTCATAAGCCTGAGCAGATACTAGTCAAGAACGTCTAACTGTTAACAATTATACAGCAACTTCAGCAACTCTTACATTGTAACAGGCTACTGCATTTCACATGTAGGATACATTTTAACCCAAGCATAGGAAGACTGCATCACTGTTGTTGTGTGATAGATCACAAGACCAGTGCTGAGCACATGAGGCCGAGTGCCAAAAACGAAAAAAGAACATGAGCCGCTCCCACAACTGCCTTGATAACATAATACACATTGTCACGACTGGACAAAGTCTAACGAAAAGGGCGACCCCTCATTCCACAATCCTTCCAACATCAATCCGCCTCTGCAACTCGCTCAGGCCATAGCCAGGCCTCTTATTAAAGCAACCCCGTCTTTTTATAGATCACTCAGCTCCATTTCACAAAGCGCTGAAAATAAGCCCAAAATGACTAGCGCTCTGTTTAGACAGGAAAAAAAAAAAACTTCACACATGTCAGTAACACCATCGTCCCTTTCTTTATCGTGTGTGCATGGACTTCCGACCACGTAAACATCTGACACAACTACTTTACAGTTTGAATTTCTTCAATTAAACAGGCACGTTTTATGAAGGTAGCAAGAAGGTTGCACTGTCGTCTCAGAGCAAGCAGGTCAACTCGGGCCCTTCTGTGTGAAATCTGCATGTTCTCGCCTTACCGGCATGACTTTCATCAGGGTCCTCTGGTTTCCTCCCACATTCCAAAAAACATGCAGTAGGCCAACTGTCGACTCTAAATTACCCAGAAGTGTGAATATAAACGTGGACGGTTGTTTGCGTCTCTGTGTTAGCCATACAATAAGTTGAACCCCACCCCTTGCACAAAGTCAGCTCAACCATGTCCCCCAGTGGATACCAGTTTAGAAAATGGATACATTTATTTATAAAGTGAGTGTGAGTTAGGTCATTAAAAGTTGGAGAACACAAGCTGATCTAAAGCTAAACACAACATCCCTGAAATTTTGCAGTGATGACCTAATAACCACTTGGTGTGATCCTTATATGATTCATCGCCAAGTGGAGTTTACAGTCAGATATTAGCCAAATACTCAGAACTTTAATTACTTAAAAATGTGATGTTGCTATCACTGTTTCTGAATTGAGATCCCTAAGTCTCTGTCCTAGAGAAATTTCTCCAACAGAACCAAATGGTCCTGTATAACAAAGAGTCTGTTTGTGTTGAGAAGTTTTGTATCCTCAACCAAAGTCACACTGAATATTGGCAGTGTTAAGCTGCAACAGTAAACAATACAAAGTTTATCATGGACTTCAGTAAATCATGCAGAGCAAACAGAGAACACGGCGAAACAGCTCTGTGGCTTTGCCAACAACGTCACTCCACAGTTAACATGGTTAAAACAGGAAGGGAAGGGGTCAGATTAAGTTCCACCAATTTCACTCACTCTCACTCATTAGCCAAACTGCTTAATCCTACTGGGGTCACAGAGAGGCTGAAGCCTATCTCAGCCTGGACGAAGCTGAGGTACTCCATGAACAGTTTGCCAGACCATTGCAGGTCCAACACACACACACACACATAGAGGGGCAACTTGGAGCAGGAGGGGACACCCATGCAAGCACAGGAAGAACACAAAGTCCACACAGAAACACCCTCGCCGAGCCCGGGACTCAAACCCTGGACCTTCTTGCTGAGTTGAACGTGCTTTCCACTATGCCACCTTCAACTTCATTTTCATCCGCTTGTTCCTGGGTCGGGTCGAGGGGGCAGCAGCCTAAGCAGTCAGGTCCAGACGTCCCTCTCCCCAGCCACTTCCTCCAGCTCTTCCGGGGGGACGCCAGACCAACCGACAGACGTAGTCCCTCCAGCGTGTTTTGGGTCGACCCTGGGGTCTCATCCCGGTCGGACATGCCCGAAACACCACACCAGGGAGGCGTTCAGGAGGCATTCTAATCAGACACCCAAGCCACCTCAACTGGCTCCTCTCAATGCGAAGGAGCAGCGGTTCTACTCCGAGCTCCTCCCGGATGACAGAACTTCACCCTATCTCTAAGGGAGAGACCTGCCACCCTGCGAAGGAAACTCATTTCAGCCACTTGTCTCTTGCCTCTTTCGGTCACTACCCAAAGCTCTTAACCAGAGGTGAGGGTAGGAATGTAAATCGACTGGTAAATTGTGAGCTTTGCCTTCCGGCTCAGCTCCCTCTTCACCACTACAGACCGGTACAAGCTCCGCTTTACATGAGACGCTGCACCGACCCGCCGGTCGATCTCCCGCTCCATCCTTCCCCCACTCGTGAACAAGACCCCGAGACACTAGAACTCCTCCACACGGGGCAGGACCTCGTTCCACTTTGCCACCTTGTTGCCCTAAAACACAAGCTGTAACTGATTTTCCTTCTTTTTTATTTTATAAAGCTTTTTATTAAAATACCTGGATTAAAATTAACACAGAAAAGGATCTTAATGATTCATGTTTTCTTCAGATTACCTAAGAAAAAACCCACTCAAGCAACAAATCTACAAAAGGATGAAGATTCAATATGCAACGACTTTCCTTTAATTCATATCAACCAACACACACACACACACACACACACACACACAGCAGTGCTTAGCCTCCAGGGTGAATTAGCATTGTGTTGTTATTAACTTCATGCTAACTGACTTCCGTTGCTTTCGAACTTCCCCCGGCGTGAAGGCGGAAGTTTCCGGGTGCTAATATTTCATCCTTTTACTGAATTACACACATCATAACACAGTTAAATAAAATTTCCACTGCTTAAATAAAAGTCTAACACACTTTAAAAACAAAAAAAGTGCTTTACAATGCTCGACATTACATCAAGCTAAGTAAACAACTAGCAACAGCACTGTGCACCTAACGCTAATACAAACACTGCTAACGCTAGCATCCGTTACCAACAGAACCGACAGCCCAACCTACTGTAACTGCTGAACTATCTATTACCGACAGACACTAGATCACCTCCGGATCCATATCTACACCTGACTGAGGTGGGAGAATGTGCTGCCAGGGTAGAAACATCCTCCCACGACAGCTGTGCTAGCTCCGAGCTGCGCAGATAGCACGGCGGCCAGCTCGCCGGACTCCCCGTGACCCACCCGGACTAAAACCCCCAGCTACACGGTGCTCTCCTGACCTCTTTCCGATCCTGCAGACACTCCAGCACGGCCAGGTTGTTGTTCCATGAATGTTTGGGGCACAGTTTGGTCACGTCTTCCCGACAGGCCTCTTCCTCAGCCAGCTTCCAGCCGGCGGGGATGCGGCGGGACTGGGAGGCCGCCGCTCCGGGCTTCTGCTCGGCTTGCGCACCGCCGAGGTTTTTACCATCGTTGGCATCATCTCCCACATTCACATCAGCGTGAAGGCTCTGAGATTTCACTCCATGGGTGGAACGAATGTAAGCAGGGATTGCTAAAAGCAATAAAAGAAGCTGCACACGTCTACAAGCCGCCATCTTCGGTGAACCACCTACGCGTAGCTAGTCTACGGCAGCCGGACGCGAGTGATTTGTGTGCAGCGATGAAAGAACCGGACATGAATCGGTTCTATTTGAACGCTTGTCTCGAAGGAGTCAAATGAATCGACTCATGAGCAGAAATGAAGCTCGGAGGGTTTTTTGGTTGTTTTTAGCCACACACTGAGTGCCACGTCGTGGTTGAATACTTGGTACACCACCTTGTAGCCTTGTTCAAACCAGTTTTGATCATTAAAAACACAGGCTATTATTTCAGAGCTTTCAACAATTTAATTCAGAGTTTAACATTGTACAGGAATCATCATACTCCATCCAGAAGAAATATAAAATAAGCAAAATAAAATAGTATATGTAATAAAAAAAAAAAAAACATAGCAGGTGATAACGAATCTAAAAGTCTGTGTCTGTCTGAGCTCCTGAGATAGAGGCAGGCTGCCGCGGAGAGAAGGTGAGGGGCTCAGACATCCGACGGGGAGTCAGGTTAGAGCCGCTGCTCCTCTACATCGAAATGACTCAGTTGTGGTGGTTCAGGCATCTGATCAGAATGCCTCTTGGTCACCTCCATTTAGAGGTGTTCCAGGCACATCCACCTGAGAGGAGGCCCCGGGATAGACCCAGAGTCCTTTAGAGGGATTATATATCCTGTCTGGCCTGGGAATGCCTCAGGATCCCCCGAAAGGAGCTAGAAAGGGTCGCTAGGGAAAGTGAGGCCTGGGTTTCCATGGCACCTCCATGACCTGACCTCAGATGAGCAGAAGAAAATGGATGGAAAATAGATTGGAGGCTGTCCCTGGAATATCAATTAATGTTAGCAATTGCAAAATTTTCTAAATAAGGTCACCTTGGATTAAGGCAGGAGAAGGCATTGTACATTACACTCAATCACTTGTTTGCCAAACTGCTACTAGGGTCATGGGGAGACTGGAGCCTCTCAGCCAACTCTAGGTAAAGGCAGGGTACACCCTGAACAGCTTGCCAGACCACTGCAGTGCCAACACACACAAATACTCACACTCACACCTAGGGTCAATTTGGAACAGCCAATTAGCCTATATATGTCTTTGGACTGAGGGAAGAAACCTGAGTACCCAGAGGAAACCCACACAAGCAAGGGGAGAACATGCAAACTCCACACAGGAACATCCTCGCCCAGCCTGGATATTCAAACTGAGGACGCTTTTGCTGAGCAAACCACCACGCCATCGTGCCGCCACATGTTGCACTACAGGTCCACAAATACCATGATAAAATTAGAATTAATGGAATGGAAAGTATGGAATTTTCTTAACACATAGCTATGCATTAGAGATGGTAGGTAAGTCTGTTGGGCTTTTACACCCGAGCCTAGTGGCTCATCAGGCCGGTGTTTATCCCTGGTTTCTGTGGCATGAAGCGACTCCTGGATGGGACGCTAGTCCACCACAGGTTACCTTCCCAGTATATTTTTTCTGGTTCTTTATACTGCTGGGTGGACAGAGGCACACTTGTGGTTAAGACCTTGCCCAGGAGTCATAGCACAGTGGGGGTCCAACAGGGATTCGAACCCCTGATCTCTTGATCATGAGCCCAGCACCCTAACCGCTACACCACCGGTCCCACGTTAGAGATGGTAAATCACTGAAAAAAAGTGTATTGATATAGCAAAATGACCACTTTGTTTTCAATTTAAATGTTGGAATGAAAATAATAGACATGATACACCATCTCATTATTTCAAGTTAAGTCATGATGAGGTATTAATGCACATCCTGAAATGAACAATCAAGTCAAAACAACCCCATGCTTCCAGCCATAAATGGCTATGACGTGCGACTGTACAACAGGAACCTCGTTTCCATCCCATTACAATATTTCTGGACGAATGAACGTTTCCAAAAGTCGATTCACTCAAGCGGTTCTGAATGAGAGTCGATACAGTGAAGTGAATCGCGATTCCCATAATTAGTGTGTCAGTTGCGTCGTGAGTGAGCTGGAGGGACGCCACGTCGTCCACATTACACCAGTATCACCACTCACCCTCTCTGCACAGACTGGACCAAGTCAGATCTCAGTCAGACCTATAGTGCACCTCAAACAGAAAAAGTTCAGCTCAATACAACCTCAATCCTGAAGCCTGTACTTCTTACTATACAGAAGGCTTACAGCAAGAGTGGTTAAAGCTCATTTAGTAGGAAACTGTTTATTATTATTATTATAATAAAAATAAATAAACAAACAAATAAACCATTGTGTTTTTTTTATTTGACCAAGAAATGTCATGTAGAGGATAATGTACATTTATTAAGAAATGCAAATCACAGAACATTTATACATATATAAAAAAAAAAAAAAAAACAACATTTACATATATACATTTCCACCACATACAAACACACAGGGGAAATACAAAAGCATGTGTCTTAGTTGAATCCTGAAACAATGATGCATCTCGTTGAAACCGGACCAGTGGGACAAGAGTATGCAGAAAAATAGGGTAGGAAAAAAGAATTTAAAAACCATCTGAAAGTTACTAAATGTTTCTTTTACCAAGAAGTCATAAATCTGTACTGACACTTTAAAAAAATTAGGAACTCAAACTGTAGTTCACAATTTATGGAAACGATCACGTGGTAATTTCTAGATGTGTAAATTGAACAGTGTTAATCCCTTCATCACATTAAAAATATGCTTTAAAGATATTCACCGGTTTTCAACCGAACATACCAAGAGTAAAACAGGCCGCATCCTCACAGGGTCTGACAACAACCAAAGCAGCTACTATCAGAAAGTCACTCTTTCTGAGACACTCTGCTCCCATTTATAGATTTTAATCATCTTCTCAGTAAGAGAAGCCAAGTAATGTTCTTGGTTTGTCTCAAAAGGACAGATATCCATGACGGGTAGGTCTGCAGGAAGTTTCTGAAGCAAGGCTCCACTACTAGCATCCCATACCTGAAGGGTATTTAAAAGAAAATAAGAGAGAGACCACAAGATTAAACACTACACAGAACAGACTCCATGATAACACTGAAGTTTACACATATTTGGACCCACCATGGTGGAATTCGAGCCCTCGTCTCCAGCACACACCAGAGTGGTGTCAGTAGAAGGACTCTTGAACACGGCGTTCTTTGTGAGCAACTTGCAGGATGAGCCAGCAGTAAAGGTCTGGACAGGAGAACAGGAACAAACAGGAGCCTGGGCTGTGTCTTGATATGGGCTTCGGTTCAGCTCCATCAGAACGCAACGCAAAGATGGGTTGGTACGACCTGGAAGTCAAAAGCAGATCAAGTCTTGTAGCTTCTTAAGGCAGTGGTGGCTTAGTGGTTAAGGCAATGGGTTACTGATCCAAAAGGTCAGAGGTTCAATCCCACTATCACCACTGTTGGGCCCTTGAGCATGGCCCTTAACCCTCAATGGCTGAGTTGTATAAAAATGATAATCGTAAGTCGCTCTGGATAAGAGCGTTTGCCAAATGCTGTAAATGTTATTGTAGCTTTTCTCAACTCTTCCACTAAGTGTCTTCGTGCTCCTACATTGTTAACAGCTATTAATCGTATCCGCCTGCGTGTTTGGCAGAGGAAAGTAGAATGTATTGTGAAGGGGAATCGAGAAGATCAACTGTGGTAAACCAAGGTTCCTTCCTTGCCAATCTTGATTCTGGTCAACATAGTTTTAGTTTAGCATAAACAACCTAAACTCCATAACCACCCCCCATACACACTTCCACTACTACTATACTCATGTAATATACACAGTATAAAAATGTAGTATTGTGTCAGTGACTTTACTTTATTAAACAAGCGATACTACACAACTACCATAAGATAAAAATAAAAAGGATTTAACCTATATGCTAGATTAGACAGATCACTAAATTCAGTACAGATCAATAGCTGATTAAATCTTTTACTACAGTGTTTTGATGCACATAGATCAGATGCACTCATTCAAATATAAGGAGTGTTTTAGAGACAGATAGTGTTTATAGTCTAAGGGTACATATACTCAAGTAAACAATTAAGAGACCGCTGTAATTTATTAGTGGACACTGGTTGGAATGTGATCATGAGGAAGATGGATGGGCGAAAGCCATCAAAGCTGAGCTGATTAATTTTTTGTGCCAGATCAAGTCACCTAAGAGAAACAAGAAAGACTAGTGGAGATCATGCCAAGATGTAATAAAGCTGTGTTTAAATGTCAGTGTTATTCCACCAAATATTAATTTCTGGACTCATCCTCAGTGTGAACATTAGTACTGTGTTGTATAAAAGTGAATGTGATCTTAAGTTGCTCGAATCATTCAACACTACATTTTTTTTGTAATGTTTTACGTGGCATAATAGCAGAGCATAAGCATGAAACATGATTTGGATGATTGTCCCTTGTCCGTGCGTGCCCAGCACAAGAGACCCAATAAGGCTGCTGCATCGCTAACTTGAATGATGATAGGAAGCCATAAAAAAAATTATTAATAATGCAACTAAAACCATAAAAAAAGAGGCTCATACACCACCGCTCAGACTCATGCAGAATACAAAAACAAAATCGAAGCAGTAATCTATGAAGTTTGGGATATGATACTGAAAGTGTGCAGAACAGTCCACATGAGCCCGTATTCCCTGCTCCCTTAGTAACAGTTTATTTTTAAAAGTCAAGTCAAGTCAAGTCAGTTTATTTGTATAGCGCTTTTTACAATTAACATTGTCACAAAGCAGCTTTACATAGTAAAATTAAATTAGGGAGGAATCTAAAAATTCTCTACAACCCCCTACACAAGCTCACCTGGTCTGTAGGTGACCAGACAATGTCTACTCTCAGATTCCACCTGGATGTCTGTGCAGCCTCCAGACTCTAAAGGCAGAATGTGCTGTCGATACGTGGTTCCATCCACCTGCTCCCAGAAACATCCTCCCTCAAGGGAGCCAGCGATTATGCCGCCACAGGGGAATAAACTGGAGGCGGCACGGGGAAGGTAGGAGAGGGACACAACTGGGCAACTGGAGAGAAAATAACCAGAAATAACAATGGCTGAAGTATGGCAAATCTCAGGGTTGTAGAATAACACATATCAGATGCAATAAATTCCCAATGTGGTCGAGAAATGCAAAGCAAAAGCAGCTTCTGTATATTACATGGACACAAAAATGAGCCTATAATAAGCTACATCATCGCAACATGAAACTATTCCAAAATTCTGACACTGTGATGTAGCGGTTCGTACGTCCGCCTCCCTACAAGAAGGTCTTAAGTGCTGTACTCGGGGAATTTCGGTGTGCAGCCTGCATGTTCTCCCTGTGCTTGTGTGGGCTTGCTCCAGATATGCTGGTTTCCTCCCACAGTCCAAAGACTTGCACAATAGGCTAACTGGCTGTTCCAAATTGCCCCTTGGTGTAACTGTGAATGGTTGTGTGTGTTGCTCTGGCAAGCTGTTCAGGGTGTAACCTGCCTTCGCCCAGACCCTAGTAAGCGTTTTGGCAAATTAATGAGTGGAATATTTTCAAGTTAAAAGTTGGACTGGTACAAGAAATCAGAAGCCTAAAGTCTAATAAATACATAAAGTGCACTTAAGGACAAGTAAAGCAGGTGTCGTTATATCTATATAGCTTTGGGGGTCACCATCCAGATGGTCATTGAGAATTATCTTCAGGAGAGATGGAGGCTGACAAAAGCCATAAATGGCGCACTGGAAGTTAAGTACGGTTGAAAGTCGCTGGAGTTACAGTGGAAGAGTACCCAAAATGTTCAGCATATATCTGTAAGACTAAATGGTTTTAAAATTATCATTTAAAAAAAAAAAATGATTAGTATTTTCTTCTTTTTTAAAATAAAAAACTTCTTTATATTCTTAATGGTTACCTGCACTGGCAAAAGAAGATATCAGTAAGAATGAAAGGGCGTTGCTATAAAAGGCCATACATCTACATGTTTGTTTACAAGATATACTGCACACGGTGTTATGCAAAAGTCCCAGGAATGACCAAGCATACCCAGAGTGTGCTCATTACAATGTTTCATAAAAGAAATAACAGCTGCTACATCTGTGTGCGTGTACCTGGAACGAAAAGGTGCGAGCTCCTGCACGTGAGTGCTCGTATCCCGTGTGTCGTACACCCTCACTGAACCATTGCTCAGACCAGCGTAAATGTAATTGTTGTTGTCATGGCACCAACAGCAGCTCCATACAGGTTTCCCAGTGTTATAGGCCTGAACCACAGTGTTGGTGAACAAGCTGTGGGAAGGGGGTGTATGAATAAGTAATAAAAATTAAAATCACAGCTTCAAAAGGCTACATCATAGTAATTACATGACATTTAGAAAAGGGATTGACGAGAACCCTTCACATCACTGTGCTCAGTAACTACATTCCGTAGCAAAACATTTGCTATCAGTACATTTGGTTAAACACCAAAAACATTATTATTTTTTAAATATATTTGGTGGATGAAATTTTGTGTGTCTCTAGTGGTCGGGTCATGTTGCTGAGGTCATTTAATTAACCGTAACCAGACAGCATGAAAATGACAAGATCATTAATGATTGCTCTGAGAAACAGGGCACGCAAGCACATTATTGCTACAGTACTGCTTGAATGTAGAGCATTATACAGCTTTTGGGAATAAGGAAATGAGTCTCATACCTGGTGAGCTTGACAGTATTATCAAAAGCAGCAGAAAGCAGAAGGCCATCTTGCTGTCTGTTGAAGGCAAGGCCTCTAATCTGCTTAACGTGGATGGGAACATAATGACTGGCTTTAAGATTCACAGCACTGATTTTTTTCACTCCAAAACCTGAGACACAGCAGAAGGGATACAATGAGGGGAAAGGTCAACGCAAGTGACGGAATACTTACAAAACGTTAAAAAGATGTCGACTCAATTAACTGTGGAAGAAAACCCTTGTCTGAATTTTTATTACATACAATCCATTTTATAATGGTGGTTTTGATCTGTCTCAAGGAGGAAATGTGATTTAGGCCAGAGGCGACAGCGTGACAAAAACAAGCTGACGCTTATCAAATGGCCTTACTGCTAGGTCTGTAAATCCAGCTCAGTATTCAACAAACTGTTTAAAAGATAAAAGAGTTGCACAGAGTTGACAAAAACAGCACAGTACACAAATAAAATATAACTGGCAACAAATAGATAAAGATATTTGAGTCATATCTTAAGGCCGGATTGACCTGGCGTAATTTCAGGAACCTTGAGTTACTGAAATGGGAGCATTAAAGAATAAGGACATCTAGTTCCAGTGAAGGGAGCTGGAGTGAGAGAGATAATGTAAAATTAACCAATTACAACATGCAAAAATGTCTCGTGTCTGGGGTTTAAGATACACTGGGGTCATTTTTTCAGTATTTACTCTTGAAAAGGACCTCTTTGTAATAAAGTTTATTGGTGATTTGAGGACATTTTGGTGTCTACAGAGGTCCAGACACTCCCGCCGGGAGGACCATTTAAAAAGTCCAATATAAAAAGTGACCTTGATCCAAGGGCAAGGTGACCCAAACACAACCTCTCCCTATTTGCCCCCATCTCAAATACAGGACCCATACACCAAATTTGGTGATCCTGTGTCATTCCCTCCAACGCTATTGCACTGGCAAGTCATACCGACAGACAGACAGAAGCTGTTTCTATAGATCTCACTCTGCTCACTGTGGGAGCTAAGAAAGCAAGATTTCTCCACAACCATACTCACCAGGGATGAGAGAGGCATGAGGGGAGGGCTGAGAAGCCAACAGGCAACTGAGGGGCTCACAGTAAGACATCACACGGCATCCACCAGCCTGAGAAACTAGTACTGCCTTGGAGAAAACATAAGTTCCCCTGTTTGATGATTCGGGCCTCTGAGACAGTGACTGAGTCGAGGTCTGAGCCTGAGTCGAACTTGAGGGAGTACGTGCCATTAACCTTCTCAGCTCCTGCACAGGATGACCAAAAAAGAAACACGCACTCTTAGAGAACGCAGACAGACGGTACAAAAATGGGAGGTTTAAACAGACCTGATGACCCTAATTACAGCAGATTCTGTTCATTTGGAAAATGCTGATTATTCACAGTAAATTAAGGCTTCATGTGACGAAACCATGAACTGGTGGATATGAAAGAACAGACGAGTGAGTGGATCTGCTACCTGAAGCTCTCGGCGGAGTTTTCCACACTCATCTGTTACAACCTGTAACTGCAGACGACACTGTGCAGATTCCAGCTCTGCCTTCCTCCGCAAACTCTGCTCCTGCTCCAAAGATCTACACACGCACACGACATCTGATTAAAACCAAAAAGGTCTAAGAACTGTAAAATGGGGGTACAGTTTAATGCCAGATATCCATACTTCTTTAAACTCTCTTGTTCTGCATTGTCCACTGCCTTCAGTTTATGTGCATACAATAACACTATATCAGCCCTCTTAGCCTTCTTGTTGCACTGAAGAAAAACAGAACAAAGACATTACAATGTATAGCTATCACTGCCCCATAAATATTGGATCACTTTTGAAGTCAAAATTATTAAAAGTATATTTATAATCACATGGTGGCCACTTCATCCTCTGTTCCGGTCTTTAATATAATGGACACTGACCTGGGGGCATTTGGCTCCTTGTCCCTTTAGCCAGCGGTCAATACAGGCAAAGCCGAACAAGTGGCCACATCGGAGCGTGGCCAGACGATGCTCACCGGACGAGGTCCAAGGTTCAAAACATATAGAGCAGGTCTCTCCATCTCCATCATTCTCAGCTTCAGTAGCTGAGACAGAAGTGCCTTTAGTACCCTCTGTGGGTGCTGGATCAGCCTGAGCAGAAAAAACACAGCAAGAGATCAAGACAGAGCCCTGCTCCAAATGTTTGGGTCTTCTATACATGTCTTAAAACTTACCCTGTCTTCAGACTGAGCCAGAGGTTCGGCTTGGTCAGCTTCATCAGAAACAGCAGGATCTGTGTTAAAGACAAATATCTACGGTTTTCACTGGATGAACTCGACAAAAGTCAAAGCAAGACCACACCCCATCTTTTCAGAATTCATGCTTATGAGCACAACCAAGGCTGCCATAGACATAACTGAACTAAAAAAAAAAACAAAAAAACAAACAAACAAACAAACAAACAAAAAAAACAGTGAGTGGAACGGTGGGGTAATGGTTAGCATGTCCGCCTCACAGTAAGGTGGTCTTGAGTTTGCGTTCTGGACTCGGTGAATATACTCTGGTTTCCTCCCACAGTCCAGAGACGTGCACAATAGGCTAACTGGCTGTTCCAATTTGCCCCCAAGGGTGAGTGTGAATGGTTTTGTGCGTGCTGCCTTGCAATGGTCTGGCGAGCTGTTCAGGGTGAACCCTGCCTTCGATTAGAGTCGGTTGAGATAGGCTCCAGCCTCCCTCTGACAATAGTAGGATTCATCGCTTTGGAAAATGAACAACCAAGATATGCTCCATAAACACCTGAGCCCGAGTGCTAGACAAAGAACTTATAAAAGAAGGACAAGCAGAGAAATACTTTATGTGTGTCTAATTGGTTGAACATTAAATTACCCCATTACGTGCTTGTTTATGTTCATTTAAAGAAATTGGGTACACCAAAGCTGCTGGAATTTAAGGACATTGTCAAATACTAAAAAACTAATCCCTGCACGAGAATGGGAGAACATCACCAAGGACTACCTGTAGCATTGGACTGCTGTAGAGGGGGTGTGACCAGAGATGTAGGCTGGCTGGCATTAAGAACAGGTGTAACGCCTGCAGCATGTATCGGATCTGAAGTCTCTCTATTCTGTCTTTCCTCCTCAGAGTCACTTGCCCCGTCGGTGCTCCCAGACAGAGGCTCTGTATCACTTCCTGTGGATACCCTAAGCAGGAAGTCTAAAGGGCCTCTGTTCAAATGTGTAGTCTGTGTGGAGTACTGGAACCGTAGACCTGCTCTGTAAATAGTTTCAGGGGGGGAAAAAAAAAATCAATCCAAACTCCACACTGGCTCACATTTTTAAACTAAGCAAACACTATTTTTGTCAAAATAACTTTTTATACACACACACACACATATATATAAACATATGTACATATACATACATACATACATACATATCTTCATTTGGGCATACAGGCTGATTTCTACTTATTACATATGCATGTATGCAAATATGGTGGGCACAGAAATATCTACAGGTGTCTGCCAACATACTATGCACTTAAAGTACACATCTACATTAAACAATAGAAAAGGGTCTCGCACTTCTCTGTAAGAACAGCCAGAGGATTCAAAGACATGAAAGAATGATTTGGTCACACTGTATTTCAAGGACATTTATGGCAGATTTGTACCTAAAAGTGTCATGCTGCTTTTACTGAAGCACATTCCTGGATAATCTCTTAAGGTTTTCCATCTCTCCTCCCAAACAGTCATTATACTGCTTTGCAATGGTTGAAAATTGGATGTAAAATGTACTTGTACTGTGACTATGTGTAACCAATTCTAACCCTGATTTTACATTTAGAATTTGCAAGTGTTGACAAAATGGCGTTCAGGTTTCCTTCCAACCCCAATGATACCCACGGTTTCTTCTCTGCTCTATCGGGTGTCGTGTTTTTACTAAACAGTACCGCTCACAAAAATGCTGTGGCTGGTGATGTCGTGGTTAGGGTGATCGAGAGGCTGTGGGTTTGAATCCCCATTAGACTCCCCCACTGTGCTAGACCCTTGGGTAATGTCTCGACCAAAAGTGTGCCTCTGTGCACCCAGCAGTATAAATGGGTGCCAGTAAAAATACTGGGAAGGTAACCGTCTATGGACTAGCATGCCATTAAGGAGGAGTTGAAATCCTAGTTGCATCACATTACAGAAACCAGGATAAGCTCCAGTTCTGTTGAGCCAGTAGGCTCGGGTGTAAAAGCCCAACAGACTATCTTTACCGCTCACAATGCATGCACACACCAGCTTCCCTTGGAATTACAAGAACAATCATATATCACGTTCACACCTCGCCCTCCTCCTCCTGACAATCTGAGTTGTTGCCAGTCGTGGCCTGTGAGTAGGAGTCATGCTTCCTCCTTCAGGTCTCCCATCAGCATCTTCATCCTCTTCCACTTCTGTGCTGCTACCAGAGTCAGGGATGATGATGGGAACCTCCAAACCTACAGAACCAACCAGCTCTGCTGCTCCAGACTGCATGTCCACCTCCATATCTTCCATCTAGTCTCAGAGACAAACTGAAATCGATCGGCAGGCAGACAACCAGGAATATGTAGGGGTATGTTTTCTCATCTACAGCTTGTTGTACCATCAATCTATGAGTGAAGATCATTAGAGGAATAGAAAAACAATACTTAAAATGACAAGCCTCCAAAATAGCAGCTGTGCAAACCATGCTAAAGCTAACAAACGCAATTCTCTCGACTGTCACAGCTTCAGCTATGTTTTCCGGAAATGCACGAATTTTAAATGTAACAGGGAGATCAAGTGAACCGTGTCAGGCTTCCTAACCACATCAGACAGGACGAGGAACCATTTTGAAATAGCGTTAGCTAGCTATTTAGCCTGAACCAGCTTAACTACTAACCTATCGACACAAAAGTAACTTCACGTACATTAAAATGAGCTAACTAGATATTAAAAGGAGACAATATTTTAGGTTAATATTGACCGTTTACTATTCGTGTAACAGAATATTTAATAACGAACCGTGAGCAGACAGCAGTACAGAACATTAGGATGCTAGCTCGGGATAACAAACAACACTTAAATACAAACACAACAAGCTAAATAACTGAATATTATCAACTTTAAAGGAAAGATTGTTGCGTATTTTAAAGGTTTAGCACACATTTCTGATAAGAGAAATGAGTTAGAGTTCATTAAACAGAAAATAACACATGCTAATGGTTATGTAAACACAGATCCGGCTAACTAGCCTAGCGCTGTAGTTAGCAAACATTACCTTACAGCTCGCTTTTACCCTTCATTCCACATTAATCAATCATCATTCACGAGATAATCGATATGGGCTTTAGGGAAATTAGGCTAATAGAGCTGCGACTGGTCCTCAGATTAAATAATAATAAAATCAGTCCGGTTTGACTGTAAGAGTTAGATAACGTTAATGAGATCCAAAGCCGGCGCCAAGCTGCAGACCCGCCTTTCTCTACTCACGTGAGTCAGAGTCGCACATGAACCCGAGCCAATAAACACCCTAACACTAGCTTCACCTGTTAAAGGTACAATCAGTTACTTTTTCACATACATTGAACATGGAAATTTTGTAGGAACTGATAAATAATAATAATAAAAAAACATGCTTTAAGCCATGACCTCAGTAACAGTGTCTATGCTGAGAAATGGCTTTAGAAACCTGGACTGCCTGTTTCTGTTTGGCTGTGCGTCCTTAGACTTAGACTTAACTCCGTTGATCCCTTTGGGATGACTAAATTAAAATTAGATTAAAATTTCCAGCTGCACATAAGAAAAGCAGTACACAGACAGAAAAAAAGCAGCACACAGATAAAGAATAAACAGCAAACACTTAGCTTAATATACAAAATATAAAATAATAAAAATTAAGTAGTAAATATAAAGAGCAGAATATGGCTTTGTATAGAATATAAGTTAAAACATAGGAAAAGTGTCCATTTCTGTGTGTGCAGGTGTTGCACTAGTAACTGTAAATGGCTACAAACCCCCCCCCCCCCCCTTCTCTACTGTTCTCTGTACTCTATGTCCTCCTCTACGTCCTCCTCTACGTCCTCCTCTCCCCAAGTGAGGAGTTGTACAGTATGATGGCACGACTTTCACTGAACAGGCTGCTCTGGTTGCAGATGATGGTGTGCAGAGGGTGGCTGGCATTGTCCATAATATCCAGCAGTTTGTCCAGAGTCCCCAACTCTGCCACCTTTCACCACAGAGTCCAGTTTCATGCCGACCACAGAGCTGGCCCGTCTGATCAGTTTATCCAGTCTAGATGTGTCCTTCTTGGAAATCCTGTCAATCATTTTATGGATTATGGGCTCTATGACCTTACACATCCCATCAGGCCTTTGTGAAAAACAGTATAAACTATATGCACAAAGGTTTAGGAACACTTGACCATAACGCTCATATGTGTTTTTGTTGATGGTTGAACTCCAGGTTTCGTTCCTCTTTGCTGTAATAATAAATTTCTCTCACCTGTGAAGGCTGTCCACAAGATTTTCGAGTGAAGACTGTGGGAATTTGTGATCATTTATCCACAGGAGCATTATTATGGTCAAGCATGTATGTTAGACGGGGATACCTGGGAATTTGGCATTCTAGTTCATCCCAAACGTGTTCAGTGGAGTTGAGTTCAATGCTCTGTTCAACCGACTCACAGTTCTCTCACTCCAACCTTGGCAAGGCATGTCTTCATGGAGCTCTGTGTGTGCAGAGGGACGGTCATGCTAGCGCAGGCTTGAGCCTCGTAGTTCCAGTAAAGGGAAATTGTAACCCAAAAGCAGAGGTGTGTGCTTTCAACTTTGTGGCACTGACTTTGGGAAGAAGTTACATATGGGTCTGATGGTGAAGTGTCCATAAACCTCTGTCGATATAGTGTACCTCTTACTTTTTTGGTGTTATAGTTTAGTCGCTTTCATTTCATCCGAGCAATTAGACTGAATTTTTGCACATGGAAACATTCCAAACAAACACAGACCCATTTAAAGGAACCAAAAGTGTTCAGCTTGCTTCAAGTCTGCATGTAGACGACTTAAACAGTGTAATAAAAGCACAAAGTGGTCCAATTCACCATTTGCCACTGTATTTTCTGGATGAATTTTAGCCCTCTTATGGTGCACTCACACTATACCGATCATGACCCTAAGTTAAGCCATCATATTCTGATGTTAGTCCGATGTTTCAGCAGATTTTGTTCCAAAATGTACCAGTGTTCATTTATTGTTACCCGATGTGATTCCAATGTTTCACCAGACGTTATTATGATCTATACTGATGTCACTCTGATTTGTACAGATGTTGTTCCGATGTGTCTCTGATACTGTATATATATAAAAAAAAAAAAAAAACAACAATGCAAATTTACCGTAAACATGACAGGAATGTCTTTTCGACATTGAAGTTGCTCCCATTTCCCCCAAGTTTTATACCAATGTTACACCAATCATTACCGATGTGTATCCATGTTACTATTTTTTTTCTTATTTCCTTGATGATGTCAAAATATTTCACTCTTTCCTGAATTTTCCCCCCAGGAATTCTACAATTTACTCAACATTACTACATTGATCTGATTTCATCCAATGTAACATCAAAATATGATCGGGGCAAATCGGGATCATGATTGGATTCATGTAAGCACACCTTTAGGCTTTGCCCTTCACAGATCATTGATGTTTTTGCACTTGTTCTAAGTGAAAGCTACCCATAATCCAAGGCAGTAAAGGTATGAGAGCTCCAAGGGCTCGGACTCCATCAGTACTGAAGTGGACCACAATGAGAACTGATTCCTCTTTAATATGAAAACACAAAAATAACTTAATCTCTTTTCTGATAATCCACTTTTTTAGTCCACTTTAAAAACAGGACTTCATGAGAAAACACCCTAAGAGGCCTCATTTTGTTTATTAAAAAAAAAAAAGAATCATTTTATCCACCTTTAGTTATTTCTCATTCTTTACTCTGCTGCTGCTGGAATCCAGATTTTACCTTGTCATATTAGATCAATTGATGTCAAGACTATATTTAAATCCAAACCAGACATTTTATTAAATTTCATTTAAAAATATACACACCCTCTTAACAGTGTCACAAAGTTAAACTAACAGTCACTGTGGTATTTTTACTATATTTCTCTTTGTCCATAGCTTCCACTTTTCGGATCTTAACATATTAAATATTTGGCATTTTTAATTTAACATCATCTAGGTTCTAGAGCTATATCACAAATCCCTAGAACAGATGTCCAAACCAAATTAACATGGTCATCAGAGACAAGAAGATCTACTGCATACATCTTAAAAATACCCATGGTGATAGTGGGAGGTTGGAATTTTCTTTTTATTTTGCTATACTGTATTAATCCCACAAGAAAAATTTTGACTCTGCATTTAACCCATCTAAAGTGAGCACACACACACGTGAACAGTGAACACATACTGTACACACTCGGAGCAGTGGGTTGCCACACATTGTGTTGCCCGGAGAGCAGTTGGGGTTTAGGTGCCTTGCTTAAGGGCTCTTCAGCCACGAAGGTGGAGAAAGGGAAGGTGCTGCTCACTTCCCCCACCACCATGCATTTTTCCCGCTGGTCTAGGAAACAAACCAGTGTCTTTTGGGTCCCAAACCCGCTTCTCTAACCATTAGGCCACGGCTGCCCCAATATCTGCCACAAATATACAGTACAGACCAAAAGTTTGGACACACCTTCTCATTCAATGAGTTTCCTTTCTTTTCATGACTATGAAAATT
>JAQMYF010000007.1:11043020-11063866 GCA_030014195.1 Neosilurus mollespiculum
CGGAAGAGCTGGAGGAAGTGGCTGGGGAGAGGGACGTCTGGACCTCACTGCTTAGGCTGCTGCCCCCGCGACCCGACGCCGGAAGAAGCGGAAGATGATGATGATTTTATAGAATTTATCTGTAATTACACCCTAACAAGAGATTTCAAATAACTGTTTGTATCTTAATCCTACTATTTGGGTCGCGGGAAGGCTGGAACCTATCTCAGCCGGCACGGGGAGAAGGCGGGGTACACCCTGAACTGTTCGCCAGACCATCGTAGTGCAACACACACACACACACACACACACACACACACAACCATTCACAATTACATAATTTGAGGAGCAATTTGAAACAGCCAATTAGCCTAATGTACATGTCTTTGGACTGTGGGAGGAAACCAGATTACCCAGAAGAAAGCCACGCAAGCACAGGGAGAACATGCAAACTCCACACATAAACGGCCAAGCCCGGAACTCGAACCCAGGACTTTCTTGCTCTGAGGCGGACGTGATAACCACAGTGTGCCGCTCACTGTTTGTATCAGTCAAACTAAAGTTGGTATCACATGTTAAATGTTAAATGTTAAATAAAGCTGCCAACAAGTGATATCTGGTACAGGTCTTACCTGAGCCAAGTGACCCACTACCACTTATCCAGGACAACTCATCGCATTTCACACTGTCTCGTTTGTCACAGTTATGCATCATCGGTTCTGCCCAGTCCACCTCCTCTGAAGAGCAGAGCTTGGACGGAAATCCTAACGTATAATTAAAAGCAGGAGTATCCTTTAACTCCTTAGGCTCTTCTGTCCCTGGTAGCCTGAACACACCATCAAGCTCTGGGTCTTCCAAGATCTCAGAGACTTCCTTGGTTTCTTTGTTTCCCAACAAACCCGTCCTTGCCCTTTTCTTGCGAGGCCAAGTCCTAAAGTTGTCTGGGGTTGACCTTCCTCGGCTCTGAGGAGATGGAGTCCAAGACACGTGCTCCCCAGAACCCACAGGAGAAGGGCTATTCGTAAGCAGCCTTGTAGGAGTGATTGACTGGCATATATATTTCTGGACACCTCCTTTCCCAGGTGTACAGTGAGGCGGGGATATACAACTAGGTTCTCGATGCTTGGAACAGTGGGTGAGTGGGCTATCAACTCTTGACGGCTTGTTATTTACCTGAGGAACCAGCCCCTTGGTTTCACCTGAATTGAAGGAGTCAGTACGTTTGAACTTCAGTTTAGGCAAACCTGATGCCTGCATTTCCAATTCAACTTGATAAGTAAGAGGGTTGGGTTCAATGTCTTGCTTCTTTCTATGCACAGGTGTTCCACAGGCTTGTGGACTGGAGAACACTGAATGCCCAGGAGAAAAACTGAGCCGTGCTGCAGCCTGTCGTTGTCGCCGATCTGGAGTCTGACGAAAGCCGTATCTAGTACAACCTTGCGTACTTTTAGCAGGAGGTTCTGGTGTGCCTGTGCTTTCAAAAGCCTCTGAGACTTTAGATGACTTCCGTGAGAAAGAAATGCTCATCTTGATGCCACCAGTTAATTCTGTCTTCACTACAGAGGCTTCTGCAATATCAATGCTCTCTTCTGTAGAAGTAGCGCTGAACTGTGAGGAGTCGAACTGCTGGGTGTCTAAGGATGATGCCTCCTCTGTCATCCGGATACTTTCATTCTGTCCATCAATACCTTCTGCTGTCCAAGTCTCCCGATGTAATGCCTGATTATACTCATTCTCATTTGACAGTGCTGTTGGATGATTTGTGCTAACAGGTGTATGATTGGTAGATGATGGCAATCCAGAAGTTGGCGCTGGTGATCTCTCTAAATGAAGTGATGATGTATCCTTTCTGGACGTAGAGCTATTGGACAGAGGCAGAGTAGAGGAGTGTTTAGGAGGTGTTTTTCCAGAGCGAGTACACATTGTGTGTGTTGCTCCAGGGCTTTTACAAGGTGTATTTATTCGTGGTGTTGGTGGAGATGGATGATCATAGGAAAGAATATCTGGACTCGGTGGGTCACTTTTCTCTGGCAAACTTAAGGTTCTTCTAGTTTTCTCTGACCTCAGGTTCAACTGAGGTTCTTTAAAACCAGCATTTCTAGTCGTTGCTTGAGGGGACATCCTGCTTTTTTGTTGACATGATTTCTCATGAGAGTTGAAAAGATCACTCACGTCTCTGCACGGTTTGCTTGGTGTGTTCCATCTTGGGGAAATTTTATTGGAGGAAATCGGAGAATCTGGGACTTTAAATGGTTGTTCTGGCAACCCCTTCCATGGAGATGGAGACCAAGTGACATTCTTCCTTGGGGTCCTGATGTTGGGGCTCTTGAAGGAGCCAGAAGGGGACTCACATTCCGTAAAGCTTTTAACAGGGGTTTTGAGGATGCCCTTCAGAGGGCTTTTCTTTGGTGTTTCTAGCAGTAAACGGTTTGAAGTAGGAGATCTAAATGGACTTCCTCGGAGGACCATACCGCTCTCTCCGACAGCACAGCCTGGGCTCTTGGGGAAAAAACAGCTTTGAGTTTTCGAGGACGAACTGGGTGTCCTGGGAGTTCTGCTCTCAAATGTAGAACCAAGCTGTTTGTATGGAGATTTTCTTGGGGTGTTATTCTGGGGGGAAAAATGTGTGTCAGCATGGTGATAAAATAAATCAACGTACCATTCGACAGGCCTTATTATCAATGACGAACACAGACAATTTTGGGTTTCAACGGGGTTCGAAAAGGATGCTCAACAGCTCTCTAACAATTTTTAGTGTCACAAAAAAAGTTATTTATAAATATATTTTCTCACAAACAGTTGCAAACATTTGCAAAATAGTTTTAGGCATTTGAAAACGGCTGTAACGTGTCGTAAAAGTTTATATAAAAACACTGAACATCATTATAATGAATGTAAACAATGACCATAGATATTCTTAGTACTAACAGCTGTCAACTAGCATGCTAGCTTTAGCAGTGTGGCTGACTTATTTTGTGGAAAGCTCCAGTAAGGCACAATATGTCCACAGACAGAGTGCAGGCAGGGAGGCAAGTAAACAGTCAGACAGTCAGTTAAGCCATCCAACAATTTCATTTAAAAAAGTAAATGGATTAGACAGATGTTTACAACCTTGCAACTGCCACTGATGGATTTTTACAAATTATTTAAAACATTTCACAGCTTTTGATTTATTCTCTGCTATCATGCATGTAAAGACAATTCCAGGAAAACAACAAAGGGATTCTGGGGGAAATTATGCCTTTGAAAACATAGAGATGATGGAACATGTTTGCCTGAAGTACAATAATAAAAAATTTACAACGCATCCATTAAATTAAATCTGTGCAAAAAGTCTGTTAACCAGTGAAATACACAACCTCGTTTTTATCAGTACTGGTAGATTCATTACCTCAAAAACAGAATCTGTAAACTGAGTCTGATCAACTTCAGCATCTCTGAGTTCTCTGGATGTGGAAGGGCGAATGGGGGACTCAGCAGCACCAAAAAGAAGTCTCAGTGGTGATTTAACAGCTTTAATATTAATACTGCCTATATTTGAGAAAACACACACACACACACACACACACACACACACACTATATATATATATATTTTTTCAGTTATTAATGAAATCTTGGAGAATATCATGATCTAACATTTATCTCCCATGTGCATTACGGTCCCAATAAGAATGGACAAATTTTGATCTTGTTCACCTTTACTTTCAGAGACTGGGAGCTGTGAGGAGGACAAGGCTTTATCCAAATTTCGAGAGCGTGGTTGTGAGCTCGAATAGAAGATACTGGAATGTCTCCTTGCAAGCTTTTTTATTCTAGGACTTCTTCTCAGATCTAGCAAATAAAAATTTCAAGATTTAAATAAAACAAAAGTTCTTAACAAAATTTTTTTTTTTTTTTTTTTTTACATACAGCTGATACAATAAATAAAGGTAACTGACCTGTAGCAGGTTTAACTGGAGACTCCTCAACAATGACCATTTCAGTGTCACCAGAATTCCTGACAAAGAAGACAATGAAGAGATACGTTCCCGAGTCACCATTCTGATTTAAAACAATAATTCAAGAATCACTTGCTCAACAGCATGAGAAATACATAATCTGTGTAATCTGTGAAACTTACCTGCTATTCCTTTGTCTGTATAATAGACGATGTGACACCTGCTTATGCACGGGTGTCTCTGATACTTTTTTTGTAAGTAAAGTGTGTCTACCTGAAATTGAAAACAAAGAAATCGCAAATATTATTAATAACAACAAATGGAAATAAATCATCATCATCATCATCATCATCTCTAATCAATGGATGTATTTATACCATATTATACACGTCGACAAAAATAGCTAAATCTTTATTACCATCTTCCATCTGTGACCGTTTCCGTTTCTTCATTATATCTACTGCTGACACAGACTGGCTCCGAGGCATTTTTGCTTTCTTTGAGGACATTGTTTCCTGGTTAAAGAGGTTTCTTCTCACCTTTGTCACTTCTGCAAAATATTGTGACATTTTACAGAGCAGTACTACTTCTCACTACATGTACAAGGAATACTCTGAAAGCATGACAGATTTAGAAAAGCGTTCTTGTCACAGAACACTATCTGTATACTCCGCGTGGCCAACGGCACACTTAGTATCAAGTTTTTACTAAAATTAATTTTTGTGACATGGATGTCAGGTAAAAAATGATGTCCACAGGCATATCTGGTATAAATTACAAACAATCCTGTGCTAAATTTGACATATGACTTTTTACATGACCACATGCATATTGCATTTGGCCCTTGTGACCCTGAAATTAGGTCAAGGTAACCCAAAATAAATCCATAAAGACCTGGCACAGCTAGAATGTTAACAAAAAGTTGGCGGTGGCAGAGAACTTGTGAAAACATCGTATCCCCTGTGCTTCATGGGGATACAATAAGTAGGGTTTTGTATTACATGCCTTGAACTGTTTGTTTTTGAGTTGCTTGACCTCTTGAATTAAACTTTTCTGCAGGAACATATTCCTTTGGCTTCACCTGTCAAGACAGAAAAACAACAGCAGTGACTTTCCTAGTCAAAAGTAAAAACAAACAAAAAAGGTCAAAAATATTAAGTCAAATCTTTACTCACTTGTCTTGTGGATTTCCTGGGCATCTCTATTTGCCGCAGGTTCTGCGGGACCTCTGTCATGCTTTTATGACGTGTAAGCATGCTGGTTCTGAAAATATAGGAACAGTGCATGATATATAAGATACAAGTAAAATCTACCTGACTAAAACATCTCTTCTGTTCATTACACACCTTCTCTTTTTAGCAGAGCGATTGCGTAACTCTTCAAGTCGATCTCCAACACTAGAGACCAGGCTCTGCGTGGCTGAGGGGCTTACAGAAACACTTTCCTTTGCCATTGAGTCATCACTAAAAAAATCGGCCGGAAGAACTGCAACAAGTACCTCAGGTAGCTGGGTCCCAAGACTGTGGTAGACATCTGCCAGGACCTTAGGTATGCCAGTCAGATACCTAGAACACATTATTTTCAGTTACAACAGAATCAGCTCTAATTACAACTTTAAAATTTGTATTCAGAGTTCAAGGACGTACAAAGCCAAAACCTCCTCCTGCATGAACTTTGAGAGGTAAACAGGATCTTTTGTCAAGGATATCACCCGCAGCATTCCAGCCATCTAACACGAGCACCAGTGGAAAGCTCATTACAGTGGAGTGTTTTGTTTATGTCAAATTCTTTTATTGGTAAATCATAATTACAGTATAATTACAGTGCCTGAAATCTTCTTACCTCCTCCACCATCTGCTCCACATGATCTCCATCATCTGATGACAGCAGTTTGCACAGCTCAAGTCGGAGAACCACTTGTAGCTGACAACTTACAGGATGAGATTTAAAGTTTAGGCATTGTTCCACAGGTGAGCAGCAGCAGCAACAACAACAACGATAACCATGTTTCTGTTATTACTTTCTATAAATTCTTAAGAAACACTTGCTTATTTAAGATCTTAACCAAAAAGCAATACATACTCTCTGATTTTACTTTCAGCATCATCAGTACTGCCGTAAATCTGACGAATTGACTGCGTGCTTTTTAAGAGGTTGTTCTTAATTATATTTAAGAATGAAGCCTGCCAAAGCAAAGAGAATTAATTGGTCAGTAACAAAAATGATTTCACTTCAGTCAAACATTATGTACTGAAGGCAGGGCAGTCACCAAGCCTGAATGAATAGTTGTTTTATTATATACTACATGGGAACATAAGCAAAACAAACTCAACTGAGCTACACACCAGAGGTATATCTGTGGTAATGCCAAACCTGACCCCGCAGAACTGTTGGCTTTGTTGGGTAGCATAATGTTCCCAAATTTAATTCAATTCTGTCCACGCATCATGGAGAAGTTGGACTTTTTCAATTAGGAGATCATAATTCTGTTTCTGGTTTGAAAATTCAAAAGTCGGGCTCCATGGAATTCTACTTATTGTCCACAAGAACAAGTCTGCAAAGTAATAATGGAGGAGTAGGACGTTTAAAACTGTCCACACCAACAAAAAGGTGTCAAAGAGCTTCTTGGCTCAATGGTTAAGTCTCTGGGTTGCTGATCCAAAGGTCAGTTCAAGCCCCAGTACCACAAAGGTGCCACTATTGGGCCCTCGAGCAAGACCCTTCTCGAACAACACCCAACTCTCAATTGCTCAGCTGTATAAAAAACAAAAAGATAAATGTAAGCCACTCTGGATAAAGGTGTCTGTTAAATGTCTTAAGTGTAAATGTAAGTTTGATACTAGATGAAACTGGTGTAAGAACAGACTTTTTTTTAATGGTTAACTTCTTACATTAAAAAAACAGAAAAAAAACAAAAACAAAACTTTGTGAGACAAGCTCCGAGCACACGTGCAAGCAGGTGAAAGGGCAGTGACATCTCTAACTCTCTTTGAGTTTTACACAGAAACAAAGACAAAAAATATTTATGGTTTATATATTTACACATTTTTCCATGGCAGTGGCAGGTCAGATGAGCTCTGCGCTTTGAGCCAGGATAAGCGCTATGTAGCTAACACCATATGTTTATAGAGGGGGTACCCAATCCTGTTCCTGGTGATGTCACCTCCTAAAGTGTTTAACTCCAACCCTAATGGGGCCCATCTGACAAATCCAATCATTGCCTTAAGTCTTCATTTCCAAGTCTTAAGTCTTGATTAGTTTACTGGATGTTCAGGTGGGAATAACAAGGGTTGAAGTGAACGTCTTTGGGAAGGTAGATCACCAGGAACAGGATTGGGCACCCCTGGTTTATAGCCTGTTCGTTCACCTCTTAGTAGACAGTACACTAAAACTAAAGTAAACCGTGCTCCATAAAAAGTGTTTTAATATATACTATGCAGAAACAAGATTTTTATGGTTTATTTTTCCATTTTAAATTATGACAATGACTCCATCTGCTCAAAGTGATAGTGAAAAGTGTCAGTCATTTTAATTTGATAATGTTTTTTTAATCCCAACATAAAGGACCAATCAGATCGTTCCATTCCCATGTAGTACATACTAATTACAGTCTGAAATGACACCTCTAATTAGTACAGGACATGCTCACCCCGGTGCTGGAGTTACTTTTAATAAAGGTTTCCACCACCAAGAACAGATCCTGCACTTGAGTGTTGAGAGTGATGCTCTTATCCTCCACAGCCTGGTGATATCTTAAGTTCAAATGGGAAAGCAGCTCCTCTTCATTTTTAAAATCTGTGATAATGTACATACACAAATCCTTACTTTACTATTAACTGTAAACACATGAAACATCTTTCAATACATTTAAATGCTTATTACTCACGTGTGGGACCAGCCCTGGGCCTTTCACTGGAGCATCTCTTGCCTCGCTTCTCTGTGCCCTTGGCAGTGCTGGAACAATCTGTTTCTGTCTGATTCTTCTGTGCTTTTACATTGAAGCGAGCAACATTTAGCATCTGCAAAGAGCGACTCATGGTCTTCATCTTCTGGCGAACTGGAGTACGCTGAGTACCTCCTACAGAACAAAAGTTAGCAAACCATTTATGTTCAACATGAAATCTCCTAAAGGTGATTCAGTGCCCCTGCTAATATACCAAAGATTACACACTTGCCATGTTTAATAACAGAAGAATGGACTGAATATTAAAAACTGATATTAGGTATGTACTGTACTAACGTTTTTTGCCTTTTAAGCCACTGCTTGGTCCATCTTTATTATTTTGATAGAGCTCTGCCAGGCTGTGCCTCAGCTCCTGTGTTTCATCTTCTACTTGTTCTGGTTCCTCTGGTGCAGCATGCAGAAGCCTACGGGTGATGAAGCATTGAGTGGCACACTTACTATAATAGTAATCATTTTAATATTATAGAAGGACTTAAAACAGGAACAAATAAGAAATAATACCTCATTGACTCCATCAAGTGGCAACTGATCCCAGATAGATCAGATAGAGGAAACCAGCCCTCTGCGAGGTCTGTTGGGAGATTAGTCCACTGCTGAAGCTCTTGAGTTGCCCATACAGGAATCCCATGTGTATTCACTTGTTCTAGGAAATACAAGTGATATTTCTAAATACTACGAACCAACGAACCATTTTCGACACTGCTCCTCTTAGGATGCAAAAGTCATAGTTAAAAAAATATTAAGGTTACAACTGGAGAACATACACAGATTAAGTAAGATGTCAAAGTGGTGCAATAGAAAACTCAAAGCATTATGAATAAATTATAGAATACACACACAAAAAATCAATGGCAACAAAAGTCAATTTTAGTGTCAGAACTGTAAGACATCAGCTTAATGAATTGGGATTTACATACGAACAAAGGAAATCCAGCACTAACACATACTCAGAAGAAAATAAAGTTACAACGACTGATGATTGTGATCATCCCTTAGCCATCAGGCTGCTGGGGTATTGTCAGTGCCTGTGTTGCTGTTCCGTGTCTCTGTTTGCATTTTGTTCAGGCTACTTCTAAAGAACTGCTGGCTCGTCAGTTTCTGGTTGACCTTGTCAAAATGACACTGACCCTCTAAACATTATCCGGGCTATTTCTTAAAAACTGGCAAAAGAGGCTAATGGGCTGAGGTGATACCTATTTTTTATTGTTGATTTCTTTATTTTTTCCGCTCACCTTTGAGTGATTCTATATTTTTTCCTTTCTGAATCTGGGAAAAAATATATTACGTTCATTTACATAATTAAATTGAATCTGTCCAAGGTATGTTTCATGAAGACAAAATGTTGCGCTACTAAACAAAAATTGTTGTTTCAGATCCATGATTTTGTTTTGTACTTGATATAAAATAAAAAAACAAAAACAAACAAACAAAAACACCCAGGTGAGCATCCTTTGTGTGGGGATTCCATAATGTTTGCAAGGGTTGTAGCATAATAATATGTATAGACTAGAGAATCCAAGTTAACAAAGGCCTGTTTTATTGCCTACTTGGCCCAATTGTTTTAACAGTGCACATATTTGAGCAGTTTGAATAAGTTATTTGCTTCTTCAGAAACATGACAATGGAAACAAAATTAATAAGCCTTCTAAGTGCACATAGAAGTCACAGAAATTAGTCAAGCACAAATACTAAACAAACGCAGCACATCAGTACTTTCACCGTCAACACATGGCATTTCTGCCGCATTCTAGATTAGATTTCTGGCTGCCTGTTTGCCAGCCATTTAGCCAGTTCTCTTGTCAAAAAAGCCACCACAACCCATAATGCATCACGAATCTGGTTAACTAAAAACAGTCTAACCACAACAGAGTTCATGAAAGCAGACAAAGTGCACCAGTCTTAGACGGCTTTTGTTCATATGATCTGAACAGAGGGTTAAACGCACTAGAGACAAACCATGTGAAATCAGCTGCACAGTTGAACACTGCTGGCACTCAGTAGTAAACCACAGCAGCTTGTAAGTTACACCTAATATACAGTCTGTTATGTCAGCGAAAAATCAAAGCAGCTCATTAAATCACAAGTGATGTACATACCTGAGGTATCTTCATCTTCCATAATGCTATTGAGAACACTACTAACAATCTGAGGTAGGTCTGAAGTGTCAGGAAGGTCTGCAATTTCTGAGGATGTAAGGCATGTGCTTGGAGCCTCCACAATGTGGAGAACTGTCAGAACAGCCAGATTGGGGGACAATACTGACAGTACGGCAGAGTGAACCTGACCTCCTTCACGAACCTCTGCTAACTGTAAAAACCACAGGGACCAAAGGCATTAAGTTAATCAGTGTATGTGCTGTACCCTAACTAAAGCAAGCAGTGCCATAAATTGTTTCATTTTGTTATTGCTTTTAAAGTAGTTTGGAAATATAGGAATGATGTTACCATGTCAGAAGACAGAACGAAAAGCTCATTGAAGAGACTCTGAAAAGTGATTTGATCTTGTGCTGATTTTTGCGGGCAAAAGAGGACCCAGCTCTCTGAAGCTGACTGTTTAAGACAGCAGGTGTCCAGGCAATGCAGCACACTTCTGAGAGTCACCTCGACAGGAGCACACAGACTCCTCTGTCTGCACGATACAGGCTCCAGCGAAACACTGCAGGTCTGTTTGTCCTCATCTGGTACCACAAGGGAACAGGAGTGTCAATGATAAAGTATACAAGATTCATAATGGTGCTAAAAAAGACTTTTCTAGGGCAGCATTCATTACCTGCACCCCAGCAAAGTGTTCCTGTGAGAGCAGGAAAGGCTCGCTTGTAGGTCTTTTCAGAGGACAAAATGTATCCTGTACTTGAGCCCGTTGGAAAGGCAAGTAATCCTTTGTCTTTTCTTGTGCTTGAGTTAGGATCTTTATGGTTCAGGCTCATAGCAGGGGTGATCACTGGGATCACTTTTCCACTTACTGGCTGCAGTGCCTCCATGATGATCTTTAAGCTGGTGTAATCTTCAGCCTCATTATTGACCTGGTGATAAAGTGTTTTGTATTAAACAAAGTGGGTGTTTGAGATATGTACGCATTTAAAATAGCCATGATGTCAAAAGTTTAAACAAACCTTGGAACCGAATGTGGCCCAGTGCAGGACAACATTGTGATGAATTAGCATGTCTATTAGACCCTTTGGAAGAATTAACTCAGATAAATCCTTGTGATTTTCAATGTTACCGCTGTGCAGCTGCAAGAACTCCTCCACATCTCTTCTGGAATACGGACACCCAGAGACCACAAACACGACGTTTTTTCCTTGGCACGAAATATCATCAACTGCAAAGGGAATATTTTTGGGGTTCCTGGCTGACCTCCTGGGTCGCAGTGAGAGTTTGGTCGGAGAGGTTATATCTGGTCTGTCCCACTGGAAGTCCAAAAGGATCTCCTTCAGTGTGTTTTGCACACATATCGCCGGGCTGGGTCTCAGTTTGTGCCGCCCGTCAGAGGATTTTTGACTGACATCGACTTTATGGGCTAACTCCAGCTCGAATTCACTGAAGGCTTTCTCCTGGAGTTCTCTGAAATCTGTACCTCTTGGTATACGACTTGCACTTTTTACAGTTCTTGAGTTGAAAAACTTGTAACCCCATCGCACATTCTCGAAACCATACTTACTGCCCAAAGAAAGCAGGACTTTTAAGGTCCACTGCTTTAGATAAGTCAGGTCTCTTGGACTGAGCTCTTCAGACCAGTAATCCACATCGACAGCAAAAACAACGTTATGGGCGCTCATCATTCAGTGTGAAAGGCATTAATGATGTTTAAAAGGTCAGTATTGACTCAGTCTAGGCATCTGGTCCAGCCTGGCTCGTTGAAACATATATGAAAGTAGAGAATGTATAGCTAGCTTTCTTAGCAACATCTAACAGTATGTTGTTAGGGTTAGCAAAGTAGCTCAACAAACTCAAAACGAACTCGTAAATAATCTAAAAGTGTACATTTACCACAAACTGTCAAGAAATCGAGTTTTAACCTTACCACTGTCTACACCATGAATAAAATATTACATTAAAAGCAACATTTATAACATATAAAGTCCAAATCGCCATTTTCCTTCTTACTCCGAGCTCAAACACTTGGCGCTTCAGAGTTGACTTGCCAAACTCGGACTGTCATTGGCTGAAGTGTCTGTTCCAACTGCGTCATTCATTTCACCGCCTATGATAGGATCACAGTAATGTCAATCAAACTAAATAACCGCTTTATTAAAACAAAACAAAAAAACAAGAATCAACAAATACAGTTTAAATACTTTTACATATTGCACGTAAAAATAATATTTGAAAAATGTAAACACAAGCGTATACACAGACCGAGGAGAGGGAGTAAACCACTGACTTTAAAAAAGAGTAAACTGGTCCGGCAATACTGTCGTCATTTCCGCCGGAAGCAGGCGCGTGGAAGCATTTCCGGTTCAAATGTTTGCACCAATACAGTCCGCCTATTTTTCTGTGAGACGCTGACAGTGTTTTGGGGTAAATATGAGTGGTGGTTTGGCTCCGAGTAAAAGCACTGTCTACATTTCTAACCTGCCGTTTTCACTGACCAACAACGACTTGCACAAGCTGTGCACGAAGTATGGTAAAGTCGTCAAGGTGACGATTGTGAAAGATAAACAAACGCGGAAGAGTAAAGGAGTCGCGTTTGTGCTGTTCCTGGACAGAGAATCAGCCCATAACTGTGCTCGGTCTTTGAACCACAAGGAACTGTTTGGCAGGACGGTGAAAGCCAGCATCGCTATTGATAACGGAAGAGCTGCAGAGTTTATTAGAAGAAGAAACTACACAGACAAGTCCAAGTGTTATGAGTGTGGTGAAGAAGGCCACTTGAGCTACTTCTGCCCAAAGAATCTGCTCGGAGAAAGAGAGCCTCCACCTAAAAAGGAGAAGAAAAAGAAAAAGAAGATGAAGCCAGTTGAAGAGGTTGAGCCAGAGGAAAGTGGTGATGAAGGAGAAGACCCTGCGCTGGACAGTTTAAGCCAGGCCATTGCTTTCCAGCAGGCTCGAATCGAAGAGGAGGAAACACGAAGGAAGCAGAGTGCCGGAGACTCAAGCCACACTTCCACATCAGACAGCTCACATAAACCCAGGATAAAAAAGAGCACATACTTCAGTGATGAGGAAGAGCTCAGTGACTGATCAACTCCATCCTGTTCCTAAGATCTTGAATTTTCAGACACCAGTGGGTGCATTGAGTAAAATATTCAGAAGGGGTTTCCCAAAGTCTCATCAAGAACTTACAAGTAAAATGTGTTTGGAAAGTTGTAGTCATTGACGGTGCATGAACAACACCTTATGACTGGGAGAATCACTGTACAGAATTTCACGCTTGGTTGACATTTAAAGTTTTTAATTGTTTATTCACTGTCTTTTACACTGTAAATAGTTAAAAGTATACTGATTAGTACAGTTTTTGTTAAAGGATTCCATGATGTCTTTGATGGACTGGGTGTGCCTCACCTTTGCTCAGTGTCGGCTGAGATAGGCTCCAGCCTCCCAACATAATTAGTACAATTAAGCGGTTTGGTAAATGTGTAAATGATTATGATGTAATTAAATGTGAGGTTAATAAACCCAAAATGTTACCAGCTTGTGTGGATAACTGAAACTGTGGTAATGATTTTTTATTTTATTTACTACACATTACACACACGTTTGGCTCTGCACTTTAACCCTAACACTTTAACCCCATCCAAACTGAGCGCAGACACAAGGAGGTGAGCCACACATCGTGGTGCCTGGAGGGCAGTTGAGGGTTAGATTCCTTGCTCAAAAGCACTTTAGCCATCCTCCCCTCACCAGCATACTTTTTTCTGCTGGTCTGGGAAAAAGCGACCTTTTGGACGCAAACCCGCTTCTGTAACCGTTATGCCATGGCTGCCCCAGCAATGATGAACTGTCGTACAGAGATAGTTTAATATGTGGTTTGAGGAAATAAATGTTCAGTTAAATTATAAGAAGGATAACATTTTAAATGGAAAAAAGTTGAGAGTTCTTGACAAACTACACAGCGGAAGGCCTGCTACTAACACCACTGATGAAAACACCAAACTCCTGGAGTAGGCATTCGCGTAAAGCCAGGGGAAGTTCATCCGGTGGTGCTGCATGGAAACTCAGCATAAACAAAAGCTCGATTCGGCGGATGCTTCGGAGAGTGGTATAGCTCTGCTTGTAACGCCTTTAGGTTGTTCAAACACTTTCAAGTAGAAGATTATGATGCTCGTGTGGAAATGTGTGAATCGCTCCTCCACCATTACCAAAACGACCCTCTGCTCTCGGAAAACTTATGGTTTAGTGACAAGTCTATCTTTTATCTCTCTGCTTGGGTAAACCGACACAACTGTCAAAATCAAACTCGGAAGAATTTCTCGAGCATGAACACGACTCTGATGCAGGTGGTTTGGTGTGCCATGTCTAGCACTGGGCTGATTGGATAATTTTTCTATTGCGATGCATCCAGTAACATGACCACCAGGGGAATATTACCTGAGTTTGCTGTGCCACAACTTCAGGTGAGGAGTTACCTTGCAAATGTCTTTTTTTCAACAAGACAGAGCCCCTACCCACTTTTGCAGGTTAGTGAGAGACTTCCTGACCAAGGGGTTCCCTGGAATAGGCTCTGTGCTCCCCTGACCTCATACCTTGTAAATTTTTTTTGTGGGGCTATAACAAAAGCAGGGTGTATGCCACTAAGCCCTGTGACCTGTCACAGCTTGAGGAAAGAATCCGCACAGCCTACAGTGAGGTCGGGAAGTGATGACGTGTAAGTGCTGTAAGACGTCAGAGATGCCTGCATCTGAAGGTTGTCAAAAATGGAGGCGTTCATGTGGAGGTATACAGCTAGTTTTCAAGGCGTTGCAAAGTGATGGCAAGTCTAGCAAATAAAACTGCAATGACTTCTTTGTTGATATTAAAAATATGCATACACTCAGATTCTTGTGCAATTTTTAGTTTATTAAACGTGTATCATGACTTTTGGGACACCCTGTATAACACTGCATTATGTACAATTAATCATCTTTCTACAGGTGAAGAAATATAGTATTAAACATACAGGCCTTGTGGGGAAAAGTGGAAAATAATTATATAATTTTAATAAAATATAAGTAAAGATGATTAGATAATTGAAGAAAAATCCCTCTCATTAATAAAAAAATATTAATAATAATTTATATAAATAAGTTCTTTGATGTTCACATTGGGGGCATGAGATGAATTGGTGGGGATCAGTCCCATGTTCCCCAATCACCATATGTTCCCCAGACCCAATGTTCCCCAGTACCTTTGTTTCCTGGTCCTTATTAATTTGATGGATCTTCCATTGTATTGTGTACTTTATAGAAGTAAGCTACAATGATTCTAAACATATTGTAAAATTTATGATGAAACAAAATCAAACATATTGTTCAAAGTAACAATTTATGGAAGGTTAGGCTTAGGGTTCCTATGGAACAATGGTGCTGGGGAACACAGTTACTGGGAAACACAGACATGGACCCGAATTTGTGTCCCATCCTGTGTGTATTCCCACCTTGTACCAATTGTTTCTTGGAAGAGCTCCAGATAAAATGAATCAAAGATTTTAGTTGTCTGCCGCTGAATGTAGACATCGCATGTATAAAAAAACCTTTGGCTCCACAACAGTTCTTTGGATAGTCAAATGCTCCCCAGTCACCGGGTTATACATACAGCATTTAATGGTTCATCCAGATCAGCTGAAGAACCCTTTAGGGAATTATATATTCAGCCTAAATTTCTAATTCCTAAAAATGGAGCAAGTAAAATCTGACAGTCTAACTGTTGTGTAAAGACTAAAACATGATGAGGCATGATATACATCCTCAAATCAGAAAAAGTTGGGATGGTATGTTGAAACTGAAATTAAAGCTGAAACCATTCATTTATTAGCTGAACCGCTTAATCTTACTAGGGTCACATCTAGGGGGAATTTGGAACAGCCAATAAGCCTGTTGGGGCAGCCATGGCCTAATGGTTAGAGAAGTGGGTTTGGGACCTAAAGGTCGCTGGTTCGATTCCCGAACCAGCACGAAAAATGTGTGTGGTGGTGGGTGAGTGAGCTGCACCTTGCCTTCCTCCACATTCATAGCTGAAGTGCTATTGAGCAAGGCACCTAACCCCCAACTGCTCTCTGGGTGCACCAATGTGTGTGGCAGGCCACTTCTCCAGGTGTGTGCTCACTTGCCGAGGCAATAATTTCCCTTGCAGGATTAATACAGTTTATCAAAAATAAAAAAGAAAAAAAGCCAAAAGCCAAATATGGGAGGAAACCAGAATACCTGGATGAAATCTGCATGAGGAGAACATGCAGACTCTGAAACGGCCTTGCTGACCTGGGACCCAAACTCAGGACCTTATTTTGAATCAGCACATTATTTGATGTTTTACCTCATGCAATTAATTAATACAAAATTCACACCAATGGGCAATTTCGAGAAGCCAGCTGTGCAAATCTTTGGAATGTGGGAGGAAACAAGAGTACTTGTACATCTAAAGAGTACTTGACTATGCAAGCACAGCAAGAGCAAGCAAACTCCACACAGACAGACACTCACAATAACTTAGGATTTAATTTTCACTTTTGTATGCTCTTGAGAAGTTTCTTGGAATTTGTGGTTAAGACAGTTGTGTGGAAAAAAGGGAAAAAGTAGCTAGCTTTTAAAAGACTGCCTGTTCCTATAATAGTGTGTCTTACTGTGATGCAGGAACAGGGTCTATAAAACTAAAACGGCTCTCACAGGAAGTTCTGAACTGATACTGTAGCAAATATAAAAGGATATAAATGGATAAGGTGACTCAGCACTAGACAAAACTAGACAATGTCATGAAAAACCATTTTCCTTTCTCAAGATAACAGACTGTTTACTGTCAAAGTGATTGATTACACATTAGACTCCGAAGTCTCTCATCATTACTTGTCAAAAGTGAATGTCTGCATTTAGAAGACTGAAACAGATCAATAAAAGGAAATAATAACCAATTGGGTAGCAATCTGTGATCCTGAATTTATAGCAAACACAAATAAGCACAAAAACGCTTTTTGTGCTTATTATCAAGATCCTGGCAGATTTTAGATCTTTACATTGTTGATCTTCTACACTGGCAGTGATAGGTTCTCATTGCTAGCTGTTTACGTGGCTGACGAAGAGGAGCAATGGTACAAGGTCTTTGTCTAAGCTCTGTTTGAAAAGCTTAAAGAACCTTCTTTGTCTCTACCCAAAAATGGAAATACCTTGTGAGGACTTGTCTCATTGGTTGGATTTTGGATTTTGGATACGTTTTAGTATCTTTGCATTCTGTAGCTTGAATTTCAGGTTCCTTCAGCAATTCAACACAGTAGACTAGTCAGATTTCCTCTACCAACTACTTCACCTCATGACATATTGAGAACTCGCATTATGTGTTCCCCTTTTCTACGACCCTCATCATGATTTGAGAAAATAGGATTCTAGATGAGAGATAAGTGGCCTACCCTCTGTTCAGTGTGCCATTTCCCCGTGTCCTTCTGTTGCTGATAGAACAGTGTGTGGGAGAAGATGATTCTAGTCTATTACAGATCTAAGAAAGAGAGAGAGAGAGAGAGAGAGAGAGAGAGAATGAATAACATAATGCTCAATGTAACCTGTCTCTTGGTCCCAACCCAGAATAAGTGAAGGTTCTGTTCTGTGGTGTGTGAGCAATTAGGTTAGAAGCACAGAATGTGCATTCTCAGACAACGTCATTCAAACACTATATACAGCAATCATCCATAACATTAACACCACAAGACTGGTCTGCAGCTAGGAAGCCCCAAACGCAGCAAGCTGCAATGCACTGTGTGTTCTGACACCTTTCTATCATAACCAGCATTAACAGTTCCAGCTGTTGGTGCTACAGTAGCTCTTCTGTGGGATAGGATCACATATACTAGACTTTGCACCCCACAAGCATCAGTAAGCCTTGAGTACCCATGACTCCCTTCCCAGTTCATCCGTTGTTATTCCATGGAATATTGTGAGGTACTTACCACTGCGTACCAGGAACACCCCACAAGACCTGCCGTTTGGAGATGAATAGACGCTGATCAGCCATAACATTAAAAACATTAAAGGTCGAAGGTTTTACGTTTTTTCCACGTGTGAGGACCATTTTCTTTCATACTGTGCATGTTTTCCATTCTGCACTTTTGCCGAGCCCAGTGTATAACATTTCACGTACCACGTAGCCTGGTTTAGCCTTTTTGGAAGCTGTGGGCTTAAACTGATGGGAAACACAAAATTGAACTCAAATATCACAGTACACACAGCTGTGATAAATGTTGGAACTGAAAGGTTTGATTTATTTAGTCACCATGAACTATTAGCAACAAAAACATGACTAAATATTTTATGTAAGACTCGACCTTTAAGACCAATGAGATGTGATATCAATAACATGAATTATCTTGAAACAGCGGCACCTGACTAGGAGTGGGGTGTATAACTATATCAGTTCTCAAAGTTGATGTGTCGGAAGCAGGAAAAATGAGCAAGCATAAGGATCTGAGTGACTTTGACAAGGGAAACATTGTGATGGATTAACAACTGGGTCTATTCATCTCCAAAACATGTAGTGGTAAGTACCTGCCAAAGGTGGACCAAGGAAAGACAACCAGTGAATTGTCAAGAGTGTCATGGGTGCCCAAGGCTTACTGTTGTGCATGGGGAGTGAGGGTCTGATATAAATTGTGTTATGCTCTATGTTGCTTAACATATTTACATGTAAATACCAGGGAATAAATGCTGAAACTCTCCTCTTTCTTCTCATATTCATCTTTTGATCTCACACACAGATATTTTCAGTGCACACTCATTAAATAATTTTCTGAACAGCTTAATTCTAGTAGGGTGGCAGGGAGGCAGGAGCCTATCTCAGCTGACTCTGGGTGAAGGCTGGGTACACCCTGAACAGCTTGGCTCTTCACACTCACAATCACACCTAGGGGTAATTTGGAACAACTAATTCGCCTAATGTGCATGACCTGGAGGAAACCATTGCAATCACAGGGAGAACATGCAAATCTCACAAAGAAATGCCCTGCCTGAGCCCAAAACTCGAACCCAGGACCTTCTTGCTGTAAGCCGGACGTGTTAACCAATACGTCAGCATGCCGCCCCTTTTCAGTGCACACCAAAAAACAATTTTTGGCTTTGGTGTTCTAATACTTTGGAGGGTACTATATGTATATATGTTTATCTATTTGTGTGTGTGTGTGTGTGTGTTTGAGTGTGTACATGGGAGACTGGGTACCATTTTATTATCTAGCCTATAAGTATCAGGAGCTGTTATCAGTCAAACTAAAATCTCAGCATTGCTGTGTCGTAACTCCTAATATGGTAAATTAACTTCTGAAGTGGATTTTGCACACAGTGTTTGCTCAGAAGGGTTTGCTTGCTATTTCTAAAGGAGAAAACAGAACAAATTCCCAGTCCATCATGGATGATTAATTCTTCTTACCCCTTGGCATATGCAGTTACAGCAGATGCCTGTCAAAGGCACAAGCCTGAGTCATTGCACTTCTCCCAGTAGCCAGTCGTGATGTAGGTCCATGTACTTGACGAGGCAATTACAGTCTCACCAGTATGGAGTAAGGCAATGCATTAAACATAAAGATTAAAAAGAACTTCAGAAAAGAATTACTAGCAAATAATATACAGTACAAGAATAAAACTTTTAACCTCATCCTATATCTGTAACTACAACTGTTGAGCTGTCAGAGACCATTTAATACACAATTGAGACTGTAAATCTGAACTTCATAAAGATGTTGCATAACTGAGATTAGGAGTAGATCTCCAAGTGAATGCATCAGGCATGCTGTGTTTTAAAAAATTATATTTTTATTAAGGAATATTTTCCTTTTTACAAGGGTGGCATGAGGCTTTAGGCAATAGCCCAGAAACACAAGAAGGCATCAGTTATACAGTGTACGAGATCAAGAATTTCTGTTAAAGATTACAGCAAGTATAGCAAGGATATGTATTAGCTGGTGTCTGATGAATTGCTGCTGTATTTATGCTGGCAAATAGAAGGTGCAGTGTACTGGCCAGGCGGTTTGAGGCAGAACACTGGGTCTGTTTTTCTGACAATTTTGAGACATGATATTTCATCACCAAGGCAACTGTATAAAAAGTAGGTTACAGGGCTATATGAGTGCACAGAGGTAAATGGATAAACTAGAGCAACTTTGCCAAATAAATATTTGTTATATCACATTTGTGTTTGTTGCAGCAGAGTTCGATAAAGGTGTGCAAGGTGTGAAAGTGTCCAAACAATAGAATATACTGTATATCTGAGCAAATTTATAGACAGCTTTTAGGTGATGTCAGATGAGTGATTTACTTATAGAGGGTTTTCACAATTGACACAAACACAGCAGTGTTTCCCCCACAGTAAATCGATCTCCTCGGTTGGTTGTAAAGCATATGTCTCTCTGTAATGAAATTAGATCAGCAGACATCTAAAATGAAAGCTATTTTTAGATCTTATCCACACTGACCACACAAGAAACAGATCAGTGTCTGGGTGAAATGTCCACTAAGGGTCTGATGAAATCTGTTTTCAGATAAAGATGAGACATGCAGGTTACCTTATCAGAGAAAGGTTGAGCATTACACTGCATGATGCATGACATATGAATTGAAAAAGGTAAATTGAGTAAATTTAGATCATCAGCTTTATATTAGATTATGTATTGGAAGGTTTATTATATGGCTTTAAACAATTATAAAATGATAAAGTCTTTCTAATATATGATAAAATAATATATAAATATATTATATATGTATAAATATAATATGTAGTTTTTAAGAATTTTACTTTATTTCAAGGATGACGCAAAATTATAAAAAAAGTTTGATTAAAAAAAAAATAATTAAAATGT
>JAQMYF010000007.1:11063978-11078773 GCA_030014195.1 Neosilurus mollespiculum
GTATGTATGTGTGTGTATGTGTGTGTTATATTTAACCTTAGAACCCAGAAATAACACGAGGACAACATTGCAGATGTACTTATATATTTATATTTATATATATTTATTAAAATAAGTATGAAATCATTTTACAAAGATAGTGAAAGTAAAACAATAGTATAAAGGCATAATTACACATTTTTCCTTGTGACCTGAGGTCGACAGTGTCAACAAAACATTTCTAATTTCACTGTTATTAATAAGACAAACATTTGAGTTCATTAGTAGATGTTCTACTCTTTCTATTCAGAATATGGTGTTTACAGACCAGGCTCAGTTTTTCCATCAATGACTGGACTGCACAATCATGATAAAGTGGCAAAGATAAACAGTGATAAACCATCTGGCCTGTCCAGTGGAATTGTAACATATCAACATGTAACATTTCAGACCTCACAATGGATAACAGGCCTCAAGTATAGTGACATTTCTGGAATATTTATGGCATTTAAGAAGTAAAAATTTTTTAAATGGTACAACTAAGAAGCATAAACTGTTCAGCTTGCTGTTGCTTGAATGGAGTGACACAAGAATGTATATAAAATACTGTAACTATGTTATAGCTGTAAATTAAGCTTCAATAGGTTATGTGCAAAGAGCTGCACATAATAGTCCAGTTCATTAAGTAAGCTTTACAACAGAAGGGGAGATCTCATGTAGGTCTCTCTCTCTCTCTCTCTCTCTCTCTCTCTCTCTCTCTCACTGTGCGGAGTCTGAGTCACTTGAGTCCAGGCTAGTCTGCGTTGGTGTGCTGGTTCTGCCACTCTTTGTGGTTCCCGTGTGCTGCAGAGATTGTGTGCTCCTCCTCAGACTCTCCAGTGACTGCAAGAAGGAGCGCCTTGCTCTCTCCTCCTCCAGTGGCGAAGCTCCTTCCTCCTCTACTTCTGCAATCTCTGCAAAGGTCACTGGCTGAGTTTTGAAGCGGGCCTCTCGTGGTCGCTTGGGTCGACTGCGACCCCGAGCTGGGCCCTTGGGTACAGGGAGTTGCTGTGGGAATTCTTCCATAGCAGAAGCCATCAAGTGAGCAGGAAGCATGGGAAAACCCACTGTCTCCACTGGACGCACAGCCATCGCTGGAGATGGGAAACGCTGTGTGTTTATCCTTTGAGGTGCACTAGTTGCTTCTCCTTCTCTCCTCTTTTCACTTTTTAAAGATTCCAGAGCGAACTTCCTCTGTTGCTCCTTTTTCCACTCCAAAAGAGTTTAGGTGTATTCTCAGATAGCAGCACTCCCAAATTACAGCACACTTTAAAATGCTTTATGTCCTCATGTGATGATAATTTCAGTCCACTAAGCTTCCCTTTTGGCTCGTGCGTCAGATGTCCTTGGGTTCTGCGCCTTACTAGGCAGCACGTTGTGTTTTCTGACACTCTCTGCTGCTAGTGTCTCTGAATCTAGGTTGTTTCGATGTGAGTAGGAACACATCCAGCAGAGGCTTTTATAGCTGCTTACTCCCTCCACGTCTCCCCACTCCCGGTAAGTCCCTCCCTCGCTCTGTGACCACTCGTCATTCCAGTTACCATACCAGGCCCCCTGAATCAGCCCCCTTAAATAAACGCTTGCTACAGGACAGCTCAAGGGGAGGAAAAGGGGAGGACACTGTGCTTGCAGTCAGGGCCATATACATATCTATAGGCAACTTTGTATAAGTCAGATAAACAACACTATGAGTACAGTGCATGTGTGTATATATATATATATATATATATATATATATGTTAAGGTGTTTCCTGGGTGCTTTCACATTAAAGCAGGGGACTCTTGTTTTTAGCGCTTACAGTTGCAGTAAATGTGTTATTGCCTGATATTTTTGGGTCATTCTGTAACACTAACAAACATATTCTTTGGCAGAAGCAACAGTGTTCACATCAGTTCTTTTACTGACACTTTGATACCAAGTATGTCATGGACACATTTAAGCACTGACTGTAATTTAAAGGGGAAGCTGGCAAGATAGCATACTGACACGATCCTCTTCTAGCGTGTCACAGGCTTAATGAGTATGATATTCATCATCATCAGCTATCTATCCATCTCTGAACTGCATCCAAATCTGTCATTACTATATATAACAAGATCTTCTACTACGTTAGTCAGGAGATGAGTGACGTAAGGCAATTATATAACGCCACATTCTTGCCTCCTATACTCCAAAGTCCAGGGACTGCGAGTAAGCTGCTGTTTTACTATATATGTGTGTTTTATTTTTGGATGACATTTGTCACTCTGTCAATCACTGACTTATTTCATTCAGAGTCATTCACCTAAGCCTTCTGTTTTCAGTCATGTCAGTTAGTCAATGTGATATGAATTTCCCTGCACACCCCCCTAACACCCTATCAAGACATGATATCACACATATCAACATAAGAAATGACAAACTAAATATCATAACACAAGAGCCTCAGCTAATGTTCTACTGTGGTTACAAACATCATTCATTCCTTAATATTCAGGGTCATTGTCTGGGACACCACTGACTAAACAATAATACTCAGGATGACCTTTTCAAGACTTTTCGATGTTTGTGCGTGTCCCCCCCCCCCAAACACATAATAAAATACATAGTGACATGTGAGTCTGTGATTTAGTTCTTAAAGAATACAGTTTTTTTTTTTTTTTTTTTAACAAAACTTCCCACAACAAGCAGATTTGATTTAGATCTTGCAAAGTACTTAGAGGTTACAAAGCGTGGGAACATCAACAAGACTGTTGGAAGAGCAAAAGACCCAGCTGGTCTCTTCATGAAGCTGCTAAGAAAATGCCAAGGCTGCACAAATCTGTCTTAAAAGCTACTTTGAAGAAACTAACATAAAATATTACCACTATCACCATGTCAGCTCTTACCTACAGTGCTATAAACATTACCATTTATAGTAGGTATTATTTCACAGAAGTAGATAATGTGGTTATTTTTGTCTAAATTATAAAAAAAAAAATAAAAAACAAGGCAAAAATGACTATGAATAGTTTTGTGCAAACATCTGACTCATACTTAATGTTTCCACCCCAGTAAAGACAGGCTCTACTGCATCAGGACTGACTAACATGGTAGCAGTAGGTTTCAGGATTGTTTTTGTTTTTTTGCACCGGTGCCAAGGTCATATACTGGCCTCAGACCTCCTTCAATAGAAAATAATCCTGTTGAGCTCCGGAATAATGGAATATTTTCACACATATAATTTAAGTACATAGATAAGAGTAAACCATGATTAAAGTATTTTTTTGTGTTAATTATACAGAATCAACACAAAATTCTGTGTAGAAGCAAAAAAAACAACAACAACAAAAAAAAAACCAAACAAACAAAAAAAACAACAAAAAACAAATATTACTGAATAGCGGTACGGTACTTGGGCGGTATGGTGCTGTAGTAGTGAGAATGTCTGCCTCAGAGAAAGAAGTTCTGAGTTCTGGTCTTGAGTGTTTTTATGCAGTTTTCTTCATGCATGCATGGGTTTGCTCTAAATTGCCCCAGAATGTGAATGTGGTCAATAGTGTTAGCTTAGATAGGGTCCAGCCCCGCCGTGACCCTAATGGAAGTAAACGATTTGGAAAATGGCATCTGTAATTGGAGGAAAAAACACTGTTCTGCATAAAATAAATAATTTATAGAATTATTTAGTTTTTATTTAAATGTGAGGCAAAAATCTAAGAATTGACTGTACATTTGTTTGTATGTACAGCAGGCTAGTCCTTATTGAAAATAAACCCAGACAAAGTGACTGAGATCATTCTGAAGTTATATTGTGATAACGACTGGCTCACTGTACATTATCTTGCGTATTATATATATTATACATATAATTTTTTTGGCCATCACAGGGTATTGATTTAAAAATTAGTTTATTTCTTAATTAATTAATTTATTACTGGTTTGTTTTTGCTTCCGCTAATGATGCACTCCATAGCAACGGTTTGTTATACAGCACTTAACAAATAGTGGGAAGGAAAGCGAACCACTTAAAAGTCAGATGCTATAAATGCACCCTTTCCCAGGAGTCACCTTCCCATACAGCCCGTTTGAACTTCCACATCATCTTACATGATCAGAAGTGTCATGTTGCACTCTCATTTACTTGGATGCAGTAGTCCTGTATTGTGTAACCAACAACACACCCTTCACATGGATTCATAACACAGAATTAGTAAACAAGACAGGAAATCTCTTTCAGCTTTTATTGCAGAAGTAAATCAGGCTCAGACACAGAGTGTGATCAGAAATATGAGGACATGAATCATGACTGATCATTACTGGCCAGAGTATCCCACTAGAACTGTCTTTAATATTTATTTATTATAAAGTTTTAAAAAGAATGCTTTTATTTTTTTTAAAAACATAAATAAAGGACCAGTTGTCCCAGTGGCCTAACCACTCTGTGCAATTTGCAGAGAACACACAGTGATTTGTTTTGAGTTTTGTGAGCAGAGGGAACAGGGAGGAGAATTCCCCTCACACACAGGAGAAGCCTGCTAGTGTTTGTGAGCATGAGAGGAAGGGGGAGCTGATGGTGGTGCTGGTACCTTAGGCCACTTATAGATGTTTTGAAAGCAACAAGTTTCCCATTAATACCATTTCCATCCAGCTGATTAAGTCCATACAGGCTGATTTAATTTTATCTGGATAATACACTTGATCAGTGAACAGAAGCCCGAAGGCAGAGTGGAACGTGCGTATACGAAATGAGAAGGGTGAAAACCTTATCTGACAGGGATCACAAAGAGCTTTCTGTTTGGGTAGAGGTGTGTGCTCTGATTTCTTTCCAGTACGTGTGGTACTAATGGGCTAATGAAGGTGGGGTGGATGGAAACAGAAGTGAGAGTGAGTTTGATTTAAGGTCTGAAACTGGAATCAGCCAGCTAAGCTCAGAGGAAAAGGGACTCAGAGGATCTACCAAACACACACAACACCTACTGTACGTATATTAATGTAGGTGATGCATTCAGTTTGGAAGTACTGCAAGCAAAGCTACTGGAATAAAGATCTCTCTCATTATATACTAGAAGAACAAGTCTACCACTCCATTATTAGCCAAACCGATTACTCCTATTAGGCTCACAGGGAGGCTGGAGCCCATCTTAGCCTTACTAGAGAAAGGCTTTCTTTTAAAACAGAAACTGTCGCCAAATGTGAATTTCCTGTCCACCATTTTGATTTAAACATTATTCCAAGTTTGCAAATATAAGCAAATATTAAATGAGGTGAACAAAGATATAGAGAATTATTCAGTCAATGGGTTGTTATCTCCTGAGGCTAAATTCTATAATTGTTTTATTTTTCATTAAGAATAAGTTTAAAGTAATCACTTTACTGTGTTGCACAGACTAGTTGTGCCATGATTATTTAGCTCATCCGATGGCAACAATGCAATAATAATATATTATATGTTAATAATATATATTTTTATTATATTACTATTAATTAATTTATAATTATTATTATTTGATTGCTGTCCACCAATCAAAAATTAGAAAATCTCTTCAATGAATAACAATGGACATTATCCTGAGATAGCGAACTTATCAGATTGCACCCTTCCTCTGTACTATACAGTATATAAAAGTCTGTTAATAATATGCTTTTTTTTTTTTTTTTTTTTGCTTTACTGTATTAATCCCACAAGGGAAATTATTGCCTCTGCATTTAACCCATCCAAAGAGAGCACACACACACACACTCGGAGCAGTGAGCTGCCACACATTGGTGCGCCCGGAGAGCAGTTGGGGGTTAGGTGCCTTGCTCAAGGGCACTTCAGTCATGAAGGTGGAGGAAGGGAAGGTGCAGCTCACTCCCCCACTGCCGCCACACATTTTTCCTGCTGGTTCAGGAATTGAACCAGTGACCTTTAGGTCCCAAACCAGCTTCTCTGACCATTAAGCTACGGCTGCCCGCTAAGCAGCACAACAGACAAACATTAAGCTATGGGTGAAACAACATCTAAAATGATTTTTTTAATGGTATTTACGTATATGTTTGCTTTTAAATAGAATTCATTTATTGTAATACTTTGAGAGGTGCAATGGTCACAGATTACAGAACATTTTTAATGAAGGAAGTGTATTGACAATGTATTATTTTTCCAATTTTTTTTTTAAATATTCACTTGTTCAACTCTGAAAAATCAGTGTGATCTTTAGAAAATCTTAGTTGCACAACAGTGTCTTTTGGACAGTGGTTTCCATTACAGTAACCCTAATAAACACCATTGTGTTCTAAGACTTTTCCTAGACATATGAAAGCATACAAACATGGCAATATCAACTGTAACTGACTCTAGCAGTCCATCACCACTCACCCTAGGGTTCTTGTTTAAAGATTCTAGTGGTGTCATTTTTTGATCTTTGTAGGATGACCACTGCTGGGCGAGAGCAGAATAGTGGTGCCGAGTTCCTTACATTGTAAAGTAATCTGCCTGGGTATGTTCAGATAGAAAACAAAAGTCTTTAGAAGCCCTTCTGCAATATGATTCCTACTGCCATGATAGTCCATAAAACCCTGTAAATGTTATTGGGAAATACTGCACCACACAGCATGTACACAATATATGGGCAAATGCTGTGTAGACATCTGACCATCATATTCATACGTGATTTTTAACATCTCATTCCAGTTTTAGTCGCCTTATGCTACTGTAATAACTTGTGCTGGGAGGGATTTTCAATAGCTTTGGAACATGATCGTGGGGATTTGCTCATTCAGCCACAAGAGTTTTAGTAAGGCCAGACAATGTAGAGTACCAGAAAAAAGATTGGGCACAATTACTTGTGTGTCTAAACTTTTGACTGGTAGTTATGTTTATAAGAACAAGGGTCGTTGCTATACCAGAGCTCGCATACTGAAATCAGTGAACATCAAAAATTACAAATTATTTCAGGTATTTTTCACCATCATCTTCCGCTTGATCCGGGATCGGGTCGCAGTGGCAGCAGACCCGGAGGCATTCCACCCTTTTCTGGTTGAGAACCATGGCCTCGGACTTGGAGGTGCTGATTCCCATCCCAGCCACTTCACACTCAGCTGTGAATCGCTCCAGTGAGAGGTAACTCACTGAATTGGCCAAAGAATTGGCTTAAGACCCACCACTTTCCTGAGCAGCATAAAGCAACCGATGAATTATGAATTACCTAGACCAAACTCTTTTTGGTGCAGTACATGCAGAAATTCACAATTACATACGATTTCCAAAACCTTTTAAATTGATATACTGCTGTATATGCAATGGAACTTTTCGGATAACTGGGAAATGACAGGGACTGGAGATGTTTTTGACAAATTTAAATGCATCTTCACCGACAAACTTCAAGGTGCAAGATAACACAGATCACTGTCTAGAGAGAGAAAAAACTGTACAGTTTTAAGTTTGGAGATTTGAGAAACTCCTAGTTAAATAAAGTGGAGAAGCTGTATTCACTCATGGAAGCCTGTTTCTGATACAAGAACTTTGTACTGCAGTAGAGCATTTTACATTTTTAAATTAAATTTTTTACATTTTTAAATTACAAATTAAAAAAAAAAATACATAAAAAAATATTTAATTGAAACAGACATGCAAATGTAGCTTCTGAAACATGAGGCAAGCAAATGTTCTCCCTGTCTTTTTACACACACACACACACACACACACTCACACACAACATGAGTTGCGTCAGAAAAAGGCCAAGTGAACAAATTACAATAAACAACACAAAGTATTACATTCCAGAACAGAGACAGCAAGGCCTGGACTTTCCAAACACAAGACAGGTTTTATGGGCTTTTACAAGTGGCCTGCGGCAATGCCTGTGAAGTATTAGGCTGCACCATGCAGCTTTAATTAAGGTTCAGCAACAAATCACCGTAAGTAGATAACAGTGAGCAAGAGTGGGAGATTTACTTTCACTTGCAATGTCTAAAAGCTTTGGAAAAAAGGTCGTTGGTTAAAGTCTTAACTAGAAGTTATCACTTGACAAAGCTATACCGATAGGTTAAGTACAGGAATGAACAAACCAAACTACAATAGAGTACATTTTATACGAGTATACTGGTCCATCATATTTAATTATCTTCAAAACTACAACTCATCCAAGACTGAAAGAGAGGAGATGAACAGACCCAGTCGTTTAGCCACCACAATGTGTCCCTTTTCAAAGTCACTCAGATCCTTGTTTGCTCATTTTTCCTGCTTCTAACACTTCACTTTCTGCTCAATACATCCCACCCCTTGGCAGGTGTCACTGCCATTAGAAAAAAAAAAGTTGGCTTGTAAGTCAGAATTATGAGATAGCCAAATCATAATTATGAGGTGTTACATTGTAATTGAGTTAATAAGTCAGAATTATGAGATGTTATGTCACAATTATGAGGTAGCAAGTTATCAGACTTAGTCATAATTGAGTTGGTCAAAATTATGACTAAGTCATAATTACTGGACGTTAAGTCACAATTATGAGCTAGCAGGACATGACTGAGTTGAGAAGCCGTAAGTACGACTTAGCATCTCATAATGTCGACTAACTCAATTATGAGAGCAATCTCAATTATGACCATCTCAATTATGATTTAGCTATCTCATAATTATGCCTTAATTATGGTTTAGCATCTTAATTATGAATTACAATCTCATAATTATGACTTAGCTAACTCAAAGTTATTTACATGCTGACATTTATCTCGTGGCGGAAATTGTGTTTTACACCACAGTAACACAACAAAAAACATTTACTTCACCTGTCAGTGGTCATGATGTTTTAATGTTTTGGCCAAATTTTGTGTAATATCAGCCAAAAAGGCTTTAAAAATCCGTTGCAATGCTAAACCGATTAAATGCATTATTAGTGACAGTGATTAAAATACTTGATCTGAGATCACAGGGAAACAAACATATAAATGTTAAAGGAGAGAAACTGAACCACCCTCAACACAACATTTACCAATAAACCTCACAAACTAGATAACTGATAATATACATTTTATTGAACTGGAAGTTCAACAACAACAAAAGAAATAATCCCACAGTGGAACTTCTCAGAGAAAAAACTAAACAAAAAAGATGTCAAAACTGCACGCGAAACTTAAATAATACTACAGTTGCCTTTGCTTCAAGTATGTGTTTTACTTCACTTGAATTGAGGCAAAGAAATTATTTCTTAGTATCGAGATGCATGTTATTGTAATGTGTGTTAATCGTGTTTTTTACACCTCCAGTAAATGGCCTGCAATTTACCACAGCCTATAACTCTGTCTCAATTATTATCCTTCATCTCTTGGAGGAGCGCACTGATTCAGGGTAAATCGTACGGAAGGTCAGGTTTATCCTGGGCCCACGGTCATGGTACTCTTTCGCCACCTGATGCTGTCCAACAAGATAGTGAGGAAAAGAACAATGACAGAATAAATGAGCAATAAATGAGGAAAAAAAAGAGTCATATCATGTACTATACAATATACACACAGTGATTATTGTGATAATCATCTTTAACCGCAGGCAAAACAAACACACACATTTTTAAATGTGCAGCTTATCTGGGGCACAAGAAATTATAATCAGAGTAAAGTCATGTCTACTAAAAGACCTGTTTAGACCAGCAGACTTGTAATATCACAATTGTGGAATTCTGTCTCCAGGGATTTAGTATCAGCAGCAAAGTGCTTCCAACAAAGGTTGCTAACACTGCTCTATAACAGGCTACGTCTGTACTTATTTACAAATATTTACTCTTCATTTTTCATATCATCCTTTAACAAGCTGTCCATGTTGGATTAGTACCCCTTATTATGGCTCTGCAATGTAAATCATGTCTGAGTGAAGTGTGAGTTCAGACACTTTCCGAGATCAAATTAAAAGCCTAAGAGACAGTCTTTAGGTGTTGCTATAAAATGTCCGTGACCTTTTTCCCTTATTTGCGCTCTCTGAAAAAGAGCTCTAGTTGGTATTTGTGCCAGGATCCAAAGCCACTCTTCAGCAGGGGGAGAAACCCTTTCAAGGCTTTTAGTCTTTAGCTGGCAAGACAATAATAATGTAATGAATATGGCGGTCTGATCTCTACTAGGTACCCAGGTGTTATTTCATAAGCATGCCTGCATTACATGTATTCATGGTGTAAAATGTTGCCACCTCACACATCAAGGCAGACGGTACAACAAACATCACCAGCACAAAATCACTCAGAATTTCAAAACGAGTAACCATTTATCAGCTGTCTTAACCTTGTTTGATTTGAGCTGCCCATAGCACTAGTACATAGGTCTGTCTTCACTGCCCACATTATGATAGGATGCAGCCTGATATATAAAATGTATGCTTGTTTGTGCACAGATCATTTTATTTCACCAAACATTAGAACTAGTGAGATATTTGCAAGTGTCCGGCTTGTACACGGAAGATGGAACCATTATGAAACACAGAACTGGGTTTCAGCGATCCAATAGTTTTGATCAATGTTTTTTTCTGCCATGCAGGCTTTGTGATTCTGAAACATGTTCTTTCCTCTCTAGGGTCACACTGGCAGCAAGAACAAGACTGACCCTGGCAGGCTAATTTACACACATCAGACAGAGCTGGAAAGTGCTAAGAACATTTGGTATTCTGCATAGACAAGGATGGCAGAGAGTCACACCACAAAATATGCCTCGTCTATGAGTCTCAAAACTAACTGAGATGCTGATCAATGATGGATCAGAGTTTGCAGATTGGCATGCATGTTGCAATTCCAGCAGTAAAATGGATAACCTATAATATTTCAAGGTCTTACTACAACATCCTCTTCATGTCTGCACTCAGTGCTTGGGCAGGATGTATCGGGACACAGTATAATAACTGATGAGGATGTCAGGGAGGTGAACAGGTACAAATGACAGCCGTGAGCTGTTTAGGCTGAGGTGCCTGGATATGATCTGAGACTGATTCAGGGTGTAAATTTTACAGCTGAGTACAGTAGCTCAGAATCATTATTACCATGCAGTCAGAGTAGAGAATGACTAAGCTAAAAATACTCACTATAGCTCCACATAGTAAATGTGGATAGTACATGGTCCCCATGGGAAAAGATAGGACGTAAAAAAGAAAATAAAGACAGTATAACAGCTGAGGTTACAGCGAATCCTCACCTTGTAACTCTTAAAAGGTTGTGGCAAGTGTGTGAACATAAACTGTTTTCATTTACCTGTTGCTGTACTTACATCCATGATGCACTGGGACAGTTGCATGGATTCTGTTGCAATCAAGTTTTACCTGAGATGGTTACAAGCCCCCTGTGCTCTAGGACAAACATCCATTCACACTCATATTCACACCCGGGGCAATTTGGAACAGCCAATCAGCCTAAGGCGCATGTTTTTGGACTGTGGGAGAAAACAGGAGTACCCAGAAGAAACCCATGCAAGCACAGGGAGAACATTTAAACTCCATACAATGACCACAGGGCTTGGTACAGGGCCATCTTTCTATGAGGCAAGAGTGCTAACCACTACTCCTGTGCTAACCGTGCTACCTAATTAACAGATACCAGTACACTTTCCTAGAAATAACTAGTCAGATATAGTTCTACATACATTGTAAAGGAACATCTGACCATCACCACCAATGATCATACGATCATTCCATCATCATATGATCATGTGTACTATCGCAAACTGTTGACACAAACCTGCAAGCAAACAATTGTACAGGCTATAGCTTTAAAATTTCCCTTTATATGTGCCTTAAATTTGTTCCATTATGACAGGTGCTATACAATTCTATGAACACATGGCTAGGTAGTAAGTGTTCCGCACAGAGCCCTAAACCCAGCCCAAAATGAACACTCCTGGGATGAACTGGAATGCTGACTTGCACCCTAAGCCTCTCCACCCATGATCAGTGCCTAAACTGTTTTATACTCATGTCTAAATAAGCAAAAATGTCTAATATCCACATGCCAAAATATAATAGAAAGCATCTCCAAACGATTGGAGGCACCTAATGTTGACGGCACAATGGTCAGGTGTCCACATACTTTTGGCCATATAGTGTAATTCTGTACCTGCCAGTCATCTTGAGTGCATCCCTCCATTATTAAGAGTGTTCCATGACTCAGCGGTATCTTCGCTTTCTCTGTATATGTGTAGTCTCCATTTTCCTCCTAAAACACAAAAACCTGATTTGTTTACACATGTCTGCACACATGTTTCAAAGTTCATGGACAATAAAATAAAGTCGCCAAGACACCCAAACCATCCATGATCATTTCATACCAAATCAACCCCAAACGCTACAAAGATAAGCATAGTAAAACTGGTCACTCAACTGGAGGAGGCTTCTTCCGGAGGCTAAAGATTCGTGTGTCCCCGAGACTGAGAGAGGCTATGGTCGGGTGAGGCCCTAAAGACGGCTCGTTGTCACTGTGCCAAGCAATGCTGTCCTTCCCATCACGATATAGGTTACACAACAGTGAGTTAAAAGTGTGCGAGATCTCCCGCTCAATGGCCTGACGCAGGTTCAGGAGGATGGGATGCCACTATGCAACAACAAAAAAAAGTTGCCAGATTTGGCTACAAAGAGGGAAAAGAAAAAACAAGAGATTTTTACCATAAATATCCCCCCCCCCTTAACTAAATTTATTCCTGTCCAATCCCCATCTGTCAAGTGTTGACTTCCCATCACATACGACCACCACCAACCAGGGAGGGGCATAAGCATGCACATGCCGCCTCCTGCTGTGCATACGCATTTGGAGGCGGCCTAACACTCGGAGAGAAAGCTCTATCCAGCCCTTTTGTACGAATGAGCTCACAGACACCAATGGATTGGCTGGTGATCGCTGTGAGTAACGGGAATGTATGCCATCCTCGGTTGCGGATGGCTGCGGCATTAACCTGGATGCGAACTTGCAATCTCCAGGTTGATAGTCACATACCTGGTGCCATTGTGAGCCCACTAGAAATATCCTAATCCAGGTTTTTGCCCACAATCCCAAATCATGGTATTGAGTAAGAGTGAGTATTTTATTTTACATCATATACACATGTTATTTTTAATGATGTCCCAAAAATATATAAAAATAGAAACACAGGAAATGACACCATGTGACCCCATGGGTTTTTCCAGTGTTAATTTTAAATCATTGATGCAAGATGTAGAAGCTTGTTTACGTGACCTCTGTGAACACTGACATGAAGAGCATCATGTGATTAAAGGGCACAGCACTTAATATTTTGACTTGGTATACATACAAACCTAGAAACTGTATTTCTATGAACTGACTCTGCATCTATTATGCATTAAAAAAAAAAAAAAAAAAAACGAGATCTTGCATGTGTATAATAATCCTCTCTGTTCACAGTTAAACTGAATTCTATATGCAAAAGATATAAGAAGAAAAAGAAAATGGCTGAAACCTCAGGGTTGGCTTGCATCGTGGAGCGAGAATATGTGTAAGGAAGCTCTCCATACCAGCAGGTCAGCCTTGGTTCCTCGTACGCGTCGCCTGAGCCAGAAAATATTTTACGCGGTCATGCATACACATACAAAATCTGAAAAAAGTGATTTTTTTGTATTTATACTTATAACTGAACACATATTCAAATTGTCATCTCTTTTAGTTTTTTTTAAGGATTTGCCACATAATATCCAATTATGATAATGCCCAATCCATGGGATTTTCAAATTCTATTTTTGTTTGCTCCAAATATGGGAATGAATCTAACTCTGATTGCACAGCAAAAATATGTTTCACTAACAGGAGCCTCAGTCAAGCAAGATTTTGTCCAAAGGAAATATTTATTCCCTTCGAATATTTAAGTCTGTATAATACACTGCTAGGTCTGGAAAAGATCAACATCTGTGCTGGAGGCAGTAGCACGTCTGCCAATTCAGAGAGCAAGAAGGACTGGAAAAAGTGAGTCATCAAGTGCACACTTACAAACAAACACTCACTTACAAACTTTGCATCTCTCAATAATCAGAGCTTCATTTTTTAAATTTCACATGCTCCTGAATTTAATATAACATGTTACTGAAAGGTTTCTCTCCTCCATGTGTGTTAACTTCATTTGTTATCACTCACCCATCATGCCATAATTGGTCTTCTGTGACCACGGAAGCTCAGCCAACAGTTTAGAGAACATCCAGTCTGCTTGCTCCAGTGGCAGAAACCCAGGAAGGAGCCGCAGTCTAAGAACAAACAATGTGGGCTTTGTAAGAAAAAAAAAAAAAAAAAAAGAGAGAGCAATTAAATAAATAAAATAAAATAAAATAAAATAGGGCAAAAGAAGCCAAAAGACACATTTCAGGCATAAGCAGAAGGGGGCAATGTAGATTTAGGTATATACTGATCAAGTCATACTTAATGAAGCCTCCCCTACTGAGAATAACACTGGGTCTTTTTCTATAATGTCTAAAAATTTTTAGAGACTCTTGCAGAGAATCTTGCTGCACTCCTCCATGCAAACCACATTAAGCCCCTTCATGGGCCATTCTCATAGAAATGCATATTTTATGTCCCACTCTTTATATACCCAATTATGTTTTTTAAAAGATTGCAATTTTTTCATTTTGTACCATTCACATGGTACAGTCACACCCAAATGTGTGTGTGTGTGTATATATATATATATATTGTATGTGGGAAAAAATAACAGTACTACAATTTCATCCCGATAAGCCTGTTTTGTGGTTGCCCACTCGTCAGGGGATTTATAAAAAGATGAAATTGTAGTACTGGTATTTTTTCCCCACATACAATATATTTAGCTCTACTTCGACGTATCGAGCACTGTTCTACGGAAAATCGACTCAAGA
>JAQMYF010000007.1:11083141-11101789 GCA_030014195.1 Neosilurus mollespiculum
TGTTTATTTGTAGATATTTTGCAAGTATTTCTGTGAAAATTATTCCTTGGGAAGGTGCAATTAGAAATTATACACTTCCATGAGAATGACCCTCATACAGCTGGGTTTAAGTGTGAACTGTACTCTTAATTTCATGCCAGTTTGAGAAAGCTATTACAAAACACTGACTTTGCTTCTGCAATTATTCCAGAACTGATTTTAATGCATGTTAGCAGAACTCATGATGTCCAAGTCCCCCTGGACAACTCTCCCGCAAAGAGCATCACATCAATGACTCATCACCCTATTTACCCCTGCCAGTGAGCTTATGTTTTTGGTTAGATTGTGAGTGTTTGTTAACAAGATTACAAAAAATAAATTGATCACAGTTTTCCATGAAATTTCTACCAGAGGTGGAGCTTCGGAGAAGGAAGACTGCATTCGATTTTGGAGATGATCTTCAAATTTTAGATCCTGGTTTTTTGTTTTTAAAGGATTTAACATTGAGATAAAACTATTTTGGGGGCATGCGGTATTACAGCAGGCCCATCAGGGGGTAGTGTGTCCTTTAATTTTTTGTGGACATTTGCTCTCTCTCCGAGTTCTGCTGTTTACAGTGTGGATCAGGTGTGTTTTCCTTGTATGTAGTTCTAATTTCTCTTCCAGGCTTTTCTGGAAATATTTTAATGCCTCTTATTATTGAAGATACACAGGTAAATAGAGCATGGTGGTAAAGCATTTAGGATGTCTGCTACACAGCAAGGCAATCTTGGGTTCAGGTCCAAGGCTTGGCAAAGGCATTTCTGTGTGGAGTTCACATGTTCTCCCCGTACCTGAATGGGTTTCTTCCATGTGCTCCAGTTTCCTCCCACAGTCCAAAAACATGCAAATTAGGCTGAGTGGCTGTTCCAAATTGCCCCTAGGTGTGAGTGTGAATGGTTGTATGTGTATTGGCCCTGTAATGAAATGGTGAGCAGTTTAGGGCATATCTCGCCTTCCCTCAGAGCCAGCTGAGATAGGCTTCAACCTCTCTATGAACCTAGTGGGATTAAGTTGATCGGCAAATGAGTGGATGGATACAGGTCAACAGTCTATCTACTTTGTCTCAGATACTTTTTGGTTTTCTTCAGGTTGATGAAAGATTTTACATGTGTGCAACCTCATAGGATCCGAGTTAGGATCTTATATCTTATAGTTAGGATTTTGTTTGTTACCTGGGGAGATTAGCACATGAATGGCTGAAAGATTCCACCTATAATGATAACCTCTAATTTTAGTTGTGTTTGGTGCTTAGTGGCACATAGTGACATCAATAACTAATTTCATACTAAACAGTTTCATAGAGGTATCAAGAAAATCAATAAAGCAAAATGGGGAAGGAAATGGGGTAAATTTTTGTTAGCATCTTTAACCCAAACACAAATTTACAGGACTGAAAAGGGACTTCATATCTCTGTAATATTGGTACAACTTTTTTATTGCATGGCCGATTCAGTACACAACAGATAGCATAGTTTACTGAAGTTGCCATAACTAAGAGTGAGTGCAGTGTATTAGTTAAAAATGTTAAAATACAAAACAGTGAATTTCATCTTAATTTCACTCAGGACAGCAGCGTCACCCAAAAACACAGGAACAGCCTGAAATTTACGATAAACATATTTAACCACTGCTACCTGGATACGCCGGTGGGACCCTGGCTGATCTCATAAATCCCAGCATCTCTGCCAGAAAGAGAAAAACATATTTTATGTGTGTTCCTCTAAATACTCCAATTCAGTACTCCAGGGCCAAGAAAGTGAAGATCACTCACTCGATCACCTTCTCCATGGGCATCAGTCTGATAGGCTGGAGTAAATATACAGCAATTACCAAAAGAACACAGGAACTGTGTTACGATATGAGCTCAGCAAAAAAATAATAATAAATAAATTAACACTTACATCAGCAGGTTGACTGAACCTGTATTTTACTGGTCCAGAAGTCCATGACCCTGATGTTTGTGCTAGTGAAACATTTTAATGAGAATATGTGGTTGTTCATTATGAACTCCAAGTTATCTTAAATTAAATTTGAAGCTGTACAGTGTGTTTCTAAATTACAAAAATATTTTTTTAAAATAGACCCTGACTTTGGTGTTTCACACTGTGATAGAAACATGGATATTAGTTCTGATAGTCTGTTTGATCTAACATTACCAACCATACCAAAAGTTGGGTTCATGGCAGATGGCGCTTCCTACCTGGTGAACATGTTGGTCTAGGAAGTGGTTTGGCCCAAGAGCCCTGTACTCTCGCTCTCTGACGTTTATCACCCATAGAATTCAACTGAATAAGAGGAAACCACACACACAATATTAAATGTAACACGGTACACAGGTACTGGTAAACAGAACCAGGCTGCCACCTTCAGGTTTAAACTATGCACTTAGCACAACATACTATAAAAACACAGCCTGTACATGAAACAGTTCCTGACTGCTGAATAAATACAAAAATAACCCAAAAAACCAAAACCAAGTCAAAAAATTATAGGCTTAAGCCGATTAATTTCACACAAGACCTAGCTGTATGTTAACAGAAACCTAGAGAAGACGGTCACTTGCTAGCTGGCTAGCTATCTAAAACCAGCCGCTAACCCTGAAGGACCGGACCCGATAATCTTTTTAATTAATACTTAGTCAAATTTACACCTTGGAATGAAATAAAATCTTCACACGTCACAAACCAAGCCAAAATATCGGATTATAACTTTCTAAACATGCAGCATTTTATCAAACAGAGTTACTTGAAGGGCTTTGAAGTTGCTCGGTGTATCCGGGATAAATGTCCGGCTTCCTTCACACTGAATATTGGTTCCTATATAACACAACAATTAGAGTGGTGTACAAATACATGTAGTTTTCTTTTAAACATATTAAACAGTAAAAAATAAATCCCTTTACATTATAATGTATGAACATACAAAAACAGTTATGATTTTTAAAATAGATACTGAAACAACAACAACACAAGTCAGGTTAATATAGGGGTGGAGTTGGGCCACCATAAGTTGCCATCTTGGCCTGGGTTTTACTTGTGTCTGGGAGTGTACTGAATGTATAATCACCATTTTTCTGAAAAGAAATTCTGTTTTTCATTTGTTCGGATTATTTGTTGATATTGGTGGAGAGTGCTGTCTAACATGGCAGCACGGTGGCACAGTGGTTAGCACATCCATCACACAGCAAGAAGGTCCCAGGCTTGGGCATTTCTATGTGGAGTTTGCATGTTCTCCTCATGCTTGCGAGGGTTTCCTCCAGGTACTCTGGTTTCCTCCCACAGTCTAAAGACATGTACATTAGGCTAACTGGCTCTTTCAAATTGCCCCTAGGAATGAGTGTGAATGGTTGTGTCTGTGTGTTCACCCGGCAATGGAATGGCAAGCTATTCAGTGTGTACCCTACATTCACCCACTGTCCGCAGCCTCCCCACAACCCTAGTAGGATTAATCGGGTCAGCAAATAAATCATTGATTGGAATAATTGGATTTGCACTTTCAGCCATGTTTTCCAAACTTTTGCATGTTCTCATAGATATAGTGGCAACTGTCACTTTCAGGGCACAGCAAGTTAAACAGTATTTGTGACTTTGTGGGTTATTTTAGGGGCAGTAGTCCCTGAGTCGTTAAGGCTACTGGGTTACTGATTGAAAGGTTTCAAGTTAAAATATCAGTACTGCTGACTGTTTGGCTTTAAGCAAGCTCCTGCTCAGCTGTATCGAACAACAAGCTGCTTTGGGTAAAAACATTAGTTAAATGAAGTAAATTTAAATGACTGAACTTTGTAGCAGCCATACTCCAGTAACAAACCCATTTACCCCACTATATAATATCCTGTTCCTTGACCCATATTCAACGTCAGCTGGGCCTGGTCAGCATTTTAAACAGGGGTTTTCAACCCTATTCCTGGAGAACCACTTTCCTTAATTTTATCTCCAATCAAAATGTAACACTTCTGTTAGCTGATCAAGAACTTCTTAAAGCAATAATCAGATGGTCAGGTGGGCATGATTAGGGTCAGAGCAAGAGTCTCCATAATGGTAACTCCCCAGGAACAGGATTGGAGACCCCTGCCATAGCACATGTTAAGAAGTCGATTGCCTAATTGAATCATGCAGTATAGCAGTCAGAAGGTACCCAAACTTATTTGTTTCATTGCCCCTCTTAAATTTTAACTAATATGTATATCACACACACAGCACTATTATACATATATATCGAATCTATAAACCACGTATCTTCTGTGTCTCAATTTGGCTTGGACACTTTTACTTGACACTGGAGCAATAGTCTAATTTGATAGACCTATTCTATAACCTTACAAGGATAAATTAGAGGACATGATCCCACATCAAGACCAAGTCAAGTGATAGCCATTTTGTGTCTTTCCTTTATTTCATTTTTGTTCAGTGTGACATTCAGGATTTAGAGCAGTCTTCATAATACACCAGCCAGACTAGTTTAAAGCATTTAATGAAGTATGGGGTTATTCAGATGGCATCTGAAAATTGCATTACTCATCAGCTTATAGAACAGCATCATCTGCGCTACAAAAACAAAACTATCTACTATTCTATTTTAGGAAAAACAAAAAACTGGATTATTAATAATCATTTGCCTGGACCAGAGTAAAATCACATCTTTATTCAAAGAAAAAAAAAAAAAAAAAAAGGACAAGTTTTTTTTTTTTTTTTTTTTTTTTTTTTTAAACATACAAGCATGATATGGTGGAACAAAGACACATTGTTGTCCATGCCGAAATATTTTGGAATGTAAACGTTCAAGTTTTTCCTCTGACACAGCCAGCATGGATCAAGTACCTGAGCAGTTTCATTTGTCTGGTTTTCATTCAACCAAATTCAAAAACAGAGATCTAGACTATACAAAAGACCCATAAATTGAGACATTGATTAAAAAAAAAAAAAAAGGCCATTCCTTTGGCATGGCACACTCTGGTGAAAATTCTTAAGAAAAAAGGTCAATAAGTGCATTGCTACATTTGAGACAGATTAGCAGCTGGTAGAGATCTCCATTAACAGCAGACTCCTGTAAATTTCTAAAAGGCACATCACTCGGAATGATCAGAGATCGACAGTGTGTCCAACATGGCTCAATACAATAATAAAAAAAACAAAACAAAACACCATTGCTGATATCTGGTAAACATACATAAAACACCAAAACCCCACCACCAACTTTCATAAATACTAAGAAATGATACAAAATGTAAAAAAAAAAATAAAAAAAAAAAAGGCATAAAATGGCAATACTTATATAATCATTTAACAAGTAAAGCATAAACAATGCATAAATGTAATTTTCTTAATCATTGTAAACAAACATAACAGGGAACTGGAATCAATGAGCAAATAATCAGGTGCACGTTTAACTTTAATTCACAGGAAAATACATCTATGAAATCCATCTCCATTCCATCTGCTCAGAACAGCAGTAAAAACAACCCTCCATGCACCAATGCAGCACTCTTCAGACCCTGTCAGTTATAAGTTATGCACCCACCCCCAAATCACAAGCCAAAAGCGAAACACTCACCAATTTAAAAGCCCAGTTTGAACTACTTCATTCAACATGTGTCATTGTGACATCTTCGGTCGGTAGTTCTTACAAAAACATGGAGGCTTGTCTAATGAATCATATTCAATACAAAAGCCTCGACAAAGAACTACTCAAACACTGATACAAAAGTCAGGTAGTTATACCCATACTAAGCAAACAGGAAGGAAAGGACACTTTGGATGTGGTTTGTCATTTCCCTTTAGACGATACATTCAAGCTATCGCAGCTTTCTCCTCCTGAGGTAACCGCCACGCTGAGCCTTGTTCATGCGCATGCCAAAGTAAATGACCAAATTGATTGGAACTAGAACAGTGGTGAGCCATCCCTGCAAGATAGACACATGGAGATGAGTGCTAATGTGTTCATTCACCTTCAGTAACCACTTCCTACATTTACACAGCCCTTAATAATCAGTTCAAATGTCAATTGGAATGAAATTTCTTGTAAATAACTTGATGGGGAGAAACATGTTGGAATGACAAAAACTGGTCAGCTCTTTATTGTTCCCATGTCAGATTTTTTACTCGAGTTGTATTCTTGGGACATAAACACGCATATTAACATTTATGTGAAAAGAAACCGTATATTTGTTCAGGGAACCCCACAAAATTTTAGGTTAGATAATCCATTGAGCAATAAAAGGTCACTAATCACTAGGGTCCCCACCATGTATTCAAGTTGAAGTCATTGCAATTTGTAAATGCATTATTCATGCCTATATAAATGTAAACGATTTTGTTTTTAGACTACCAGGGCAGAGGTATTCAGTGTGTACTCGCTTGCGAGTAGTTGTGTGCTTACCATGACTGCATGGGGGAAATAACCATTGGTTTGGTCTTGTAGCCCTACAGTGGTTAGCTCAGCAGCTACATAACGCTCAGGAGTAGGCTTGTCCAGCGTGGGTTTCCTGATCTTCGTCATTTTAGTAGCCACGAAGAAAGGCAGCACACTCTGCAGACATAAAAGTTTTAGAGGAAAAAAAAAAAAAAAAAAAAAAAAAAAAAAAAAAAAAAAAAAAACCCCGACCCTCTTAAAAAAAAAAAAAAACATGCTTTATATAAACTTTTAAAAATTCTGACCTGGATAATAATTCCTTTGCACTTGTACTCTGCTTGAAGTCCACGGGAAAAGAAGTCAACAAAAGCCTACAATTAAAGGAATCAACATTTTACTAACATTTTTAGGGTAACAGGCAGTACATAGCAGGATCCAGTCTTTCCCTGATGTAAACTGTAAAAATGTTTTATCTGGTATTCAAGTAGATCATTTTAGGTAAACACTTGCCTTGGTGGAGGAGTAGACAGTAAGTAGTGGAACTGGGTACATGCCACTAGCAGAGGAGATGTTGAGAATGACACCTTTTGCTCTGAAACAAACAAGGAGGAGTTACTTCTTTTTGAGCCCAGCTGAACTTGTATTGAGCCATAGAGAGAACTAAAACAGAAATCAATCCCTTGACAACATTGTAACAGGCCACACACACACACACCTGTGTGTTGCCATGGCACCTGCTCTCACACAAGCAGTACTCCTGAAGCTGCAGCAGTGTTTTTTTGTAAGCTAAGGTTGGTCCCATTTGTATGAAATTTTGCCAAGCTGGTGATTGGCCCTACTGATGCACATGACCCAATCAATCAAGCATATATTTGTTGCTCAGTGAGGAAAGTCAGATTGCAAAAAGACTAAGAGAATCATGGGCAAGGATAATCAATAAGCAAGGATTTCACACAACCTTTCCCTTCCCTTTCTGGATTTTTGAAGGAAATCTAACTTTCCAGTATTTTAGTTTGAAGAAATTTCTCAGAGCTCACCTAGCTTCCATTTTGGGCAAAACCAGACGAGTCATCTAAATTGGGGAATGGGAAAATAAATAAATAAATAAATAAATAAATAAAAGAGAGAGAGAGAAAGAAGAGAATTACTACAGAATACCAAAGGAAATAGGATGTGTACTGTTATATTGTAACATCCCCTCCCCCAAATAAACAGAGGACTCAGGCACAGGAACAGAATATGACTTTAAAATGCAACTTGAAGTGCTTACCTGACAGACTGACGTGATGTTGACGTTAATCATTGTGTTAATGAACTGAAATAAAGAAAATACAGAGAGGATTTTAAACCACCATCAACTTGAAAATACATTTTATTTACATTTGCGGCATTTGGCAGATGCCCTTATACAGAGCGATTTAAATTTATCATACATCTGAACAATTGAGTGTTAAGGGCTTCTTTCAAGGGCCCACCAGTGGCAGTTTGGTGGCACTGGGGTTTGAACCCCCCCCCAACCATTGGATCAGTAAGCCACAGCCTTAACCACTGAGCCATCACTGCACTATATTTTATGCAGTTCAAGTTAAGCAAAAACAGTGATTAAATTTAATAATATGCTTTTGCTTTAGAAGCTCAAACTGGTTTATTATACTGTATCCAGTAGGGACCATAGCTTGTGCCAAGACATAATCTAAACAAAAACAAAAGAAAATAGCACCGGCAGTACAGTCTCATTAACCGGAACCAAAAACAAAATAGGTTTAAGAGCTTTCCTGCAAGGACATTTGGTTTAGATTAAGCCAGAAAAAGCCTGCGACCCATGTTGCTTTCTTGCTATCATGACTATAAAGTACCAACAGTAACACAATCACCACTCACTTATGATGCAGAGTAACTTGTAAATATACTCACATTGTCCAGGTCAGGAATGTGCAGAAAGAACTCAGGGTAAGGGTAGGAAATGCCAACATTATTTACTATTAAGACAAAAAAAAAAAAAGTATACAGTTACATAATTCAACCAAAAACTATAATGACTGTCAAATGTGTGTGATTAGATTAAGATGATCTGCTAGAGTAAACAAAACAGTTAATTAATATTAAACTTTACTCACCAAGGACTCCTATTTCTAGCCCAGCAAGTGCCACCTCAATCTTAGGATAAATGTCAATCTCACCAAAATCCACAGCAATGGTCTTTGTCTCCACATTATACAGACTTTCTACATGGCACAACAGATTAAAATGTTGTCAAGGTTTTAAATGAGAGGCACTGTTTAGATGCAGTTACAATTTCTACGTTTCTACAAAATGCACCCCAAGGGCCTGGCTACTGAGTTTACTATTTAAAGTAAACTGTGAAATCAGCTTTGTGAAGATATAAAGTACAAATTAAAAAGCATCACTATAGGTTTGGAATAGCAATTTGAACAGCAGGGGGCGCTGTGTGCCTACAGTAGAAATGAGCCAGTTGCAACTTTCCACACCCTTCCTCTACTTCACTTTGACGTGCCTGCAGCAATTAGAATGCATTGTCCAAAGATTTGTGTCTGAACACCATTCGAGGGAGTTATGAGAGGAAATTTCCTCTGATGCATTGCACTGTAGACAATTTACACAATGGAGGCACAATGGAGAGAGTGTTGGAGACTGCAGGCCAGTAAACATGATCCAATTAGACTACTGCATAAGAAAATATGAAATCTATTTTAAGAGAAGGCTTCCAGCTTTAAATAGTTTCGTGACTGTAGGAAAATGGTCTTGGTGACCCCAAGCCCCCACAGTGCCAAGGCATTTGGTTGAGGCGTGAGCAAAGAGTTACAGATTTGGTAGGGAGAGACCCAGCTCGTGACTACCCATAACCCCCCTCCTCCCCTTTTCGGTGGGCTTTCAGCACGACTGTGGTTATGGCAGATTAAGTAGCTGCAGAGAGTCAGTTGACTTTTTAACCACCACCCATATTACTGCATGGATATAACCATGGATCCTAAAGTATCAATCCGTGAAACAAGATAACTAAGCAAAATATTATATCCAGGACAAATAAAATTAAAAGCCCAACAATGATGAAAGCTTTGCAGACTGAAAACAGAAGGCTAATGTGGAGTAAAGTCAGCATTATTTATTCCACCAGGGAGAAGGTTCCCATTCACACAAACATGGTGTCTTCGTTCAGACAGTAGAGACAGGGGAGGGGAGCATCACTGAGCTTTTTATAATATATACACACTGTATCCATCACACACACACACACACACACACCAAGTTCCCATTTCCATGACGACAGCCATCAGAAAGGATTCCAGGGCTTGCAGGAAAAGCAGTGAATAATAACATGTTTTCATGGGCTTAGGTGGCATTGGCACAAACAAATATTCACTGGGAGATAAATTACATGGTAGTGCAATGGGATGGGACTGCCTGTATAAATATGGTCAGAGATGCTCCGGAAACATTCAGTACAGCAATGTGATGCACTGCAAAGTCTTCTGCATCCTAATTTGCATGTTACATAGGAGTAGGACTGGTGTGTACATGAGCCTAGTGATTAGTGGAAGCTCTGTTGAAACAGCTTCACCAAAAGCACCAAGACAGATGCACAAGCCTCTACCCTGATCCTCTTAGGATAGCATTTAAGTACCTGATTTCTCAGTTTATAGGGAGTTCTGGTATGATAATTACCCCACAAAAAATACATACCAAGGGATTTGGCAACATCGTCCAGCTTCTCCTGTGAGCGACTGATGAGCATTATGGAGAATCCTCTTCGAGCAAGCTGAGAACCAAAGCAAAACCCATCATCAATTATCCCATAAAAAGCCTACCTGCTTGTCCATTTTTAATGAAATTATAAAATGTAATGTACTGTAGGAGGAAATGAACACAGATGTTTTCTTCCTGTTCTTCATAACAGGTCTGGTAATTTTTGAACAATTGACAGTAGCCAGTAGCCATAACTTCATTCAGCCTGGTGTTGGCGAGTTGTTTGACATTGCTGAAAAGTATCTATTGGCATGTAAACAGAGAAGGTCCCTTTCCACGAGTAGTCCTCTAGCTGCCCTCCCTCCCATGGTCTTAGAGAGAAACCCATCTCTTGTGATGAGTCACTGTGCCTTTCATGGAGAGAGAGAAATAAATAAGTAGAGAAACCCTTACCTCCTCTGCATAGGATTTCCCATTTCCATCTTTTGCACCTTTTAAAACTGTAATGAAAAAAAAATAAATAATTAAAAAAAAAAAACAAAAAAAAAAAAACAAAAAAAGAAAAAAAAAAAAAACGTAAAACAAAAACACACACACACACACACACACACACACACAACTTTGGAAGCCTTTACAAAAATAACCAGGAGTATGGTGATGACTGCAGTGTGGCCATCCTGTAGTAAATAATTAGGAGTAAAGGACAGTCACAGTAGCACAAAGCTGCATCACTGGGTGTCGAGATGCAGTCAGGTCAGTGCGGTTTTAATTTCAGAGTTGACTACTGCAACATTCTGAATAATACTGCTGCTAAAACGTGCATTGTCATTATTATTTCTGTTAGGAAACAAAGACTTGGCCAGTATATTTTCTCCTTTTTATAATGCAACTATACCGTTTTTGTTCAAGAAAGCAAAGAACACATTTTTTTTAAAAATAGGGTGACTTGACTTTCTTTAAAAGTGAAAACCTGAGACTTTTTTTTTGTGAGACAGAAAAGACATGTGCATAATGCCCAGATTTAATGCTTTCACAAGGCACCAGTCATTCTCTCTTCTAGCTCTGCTCTAGTGAGAAGTTGGCTAGAACAACAGAGGGAGGGAGCAAGCAAGCGAGTGATGACGTTCACGGAGCCCAACAGAACGGGAGGGGTGAGGAGGGATCCTAGGGACTGCCAAAAATAGCAACAAGAGAAGAGGAGGAGAGAGGGAGACTGCGTAAAGTCAAGGGATGAAAAGGGAGAACTCGGATCTCAACCTATTTTTAAACCAATGTTAAAGAATCAAACTCCAGTTCAAAATCCCTGTGGGCTGAATTGCACAAAACCTTATCCGGAGACAGAAATTGTACAGAAACTCATCTGGAGTCAAGCCAATGTGAGACTATTTTGATGTATTGGACCACAACAATCACAATCTATACATATATCATTAAGGGACCATATTTAGCCATTAAGATCTTCTTACAACTGAGATCTACTATTTCAGTGATGAGGAACACCTGATCAAACACAACTTTATGAAAGTATGTATAAGAATGTAAATAAATTAAATCAGCATAAGCCACTACCAAAGTGACTGCCCATTGGATGAACAGTCCTTTAACAGAACATGACTGTTTAAAAATAAAAACACCCCCACACCCCCATAACCTTTATTCTGTCAGGACGACACGTGCAACAGTTCTGCTAAAGACCAATTTATCCTTCAGTTTGGAAATGAAGGAATTTGAGACCAAGCAAGAGCCTACACAAACGTCTCACTCATTTGCCGAATCGCTTAATCCTGTTCGGGCTGCAGGAAGGCTGGTGCCCATCTCAGCCAACACTGGGCGAAGGAGAGGTACACCATGAACACACATGGGCCAACACACACACCCCCATTCACACCTAGGGGCAATATGGAACAACCAGTTAGCCTACTCTGCATGCCTTTGGACTGTGGGAGGAAACTGGAGTACCCTGAGAAAACCCATGCAAGCACGGAGAGAACATGCAGACTCCACACAGAAAAACCTGAGCCCAGAACTTTCTCACTGGGATATGGAAGTGCCACCCTCTATGAAAGATAATTAAAAAAAATAAATAAAAATTATCAGTCCTCCTCATTAATTCCTGGGCCAAGCCCATGGCAGGGTTTCTGGCAGGGATTCACTACCCTCACATGAGCAGTATCATGTAGAGGAGCTACAGAAACTACATTGTGAGTACTGAGAGTGTTGACATCTTGGAAAATGCCACTCTGCATACAAATTATGAGCCTGCATGCATGTGTGTGTGTGTGTGGGTGTGTGTCCATTTAAAAATCATCAAGAGGAGAGGAGACCAGGCAGATGCAATCAAAGACTCCACTAAGGCTATTAAATATTGGCTCTGATCTGGTTGACTGGAGATGAAATCAGGGGGTGGGGGGGGACTGTTCTTTTTATTTCTCATTCCATATCCCCACTTAAACATGGAGGTCAGAGCATCTCGTCGTGAACATCACGTTCAGAAATACGGAATGTCCCAGCACTGCACAGGCGCACTGGCCCTGCTTCCTAGGCTAAAAAAAGCAGCAGTGAGTAAAAATAGCTGCCGTGTCTGGAACAGCCACTGCACCTGAATACCAACAACATGCCACCCTCCCTTCATCCCCTCCACCCCCACCCACTCTCTGCTTTCCCCAGCAACCCAGCTCACCACAGAGCGCTTGCTGCACTACATTAGTGCCAGAACAGCACTCGAAGCCCTACTGCAGAATACTGCTCTATTCAACAGGGCATTTTCACTTGGCTAAAAAGAGCACAATTATGACGAGATTTATCCATCACTTCAGCATTTAAAGCCATGTTGATGGTATACAAATAGACACCTTGTCACTAAATTCTATTTGATATCAAATCTCATAAAAGGTAAAGCAGTGGCCTACGCCCTCAGATTGCTCTGACTGTATGCAGTCTGTCGCATCCACCCCCAACCTCCCCCCCATCCGTTGAATAAGCTCGTCCATCTCTGGCTCTGTAGCTCTGCAGAATGTTAAAAACACCCACTCCCGTACCTCCTCCCACTCCCAAAAGCAGCTTATCATGCTTTAAATAGGTCTGTCACATGGTCAGGAGAAAAACTACACAGCAAAGCACCCAAAATAGCTTCACTACTTATAGAAAAAGGTGGATCAAGCAACCTGACAGTCAGAAATAGTACCAAGAAGATATCAATAGAGCTATAAATTCTCATTTGCGTCAGCTTTAGCCTCAATGAGTCAAATTTTGACAGGGAAAGAATTAAGATATCTGGAAGAAAGATCTGTTTTGTTTTTTGGTTATAAAGTATACATTCCACCATGACCCAACCACCTCTCATGGTAAATTTTTGTTGCACAATTATATATAAATTCAAGGTGAAATAAAACAAAAATTAGAAATAAACATTGATGCAACTTCTTTCAAAAGGGGAACACCAGATGGAAGACTCCTTTTTTCCCCCGGAAATATATAAATAAAACTGACTGAGTCGTGACAGAGGAGAAAAGAGAGGGAGGGGGCCTAGGAGGGCAAACAAGAGTGAGCGAGTGAGGGAGAGTGTGAGAAAACGAAACTAGTGGTGAGGGAGAGTGTAACCGAGGCATACATAGAAAAGATAAAAAGGGGGGGTTGAGTTTAACACACCATCCCCTCTTCAGGACATGGCACTGAGCTTGTTGGTCACATGAATGACTGCGTTCTTAAAAGACACCTCCTCTCCTGCTCTCTGTACTGGTACCCGCCTCTCCTTTAGCTGACAGCACTCCTGCCTCCACTGGCACCATAGAGAAGAAGTCAGTCCCATTCACAACACAGCACATTCACAAGTATAGCTAGAGACACATGCGGTTGACATTCACTCATTTAGATGCACAGGGGAATAAATTTCATTCACATATGCAGTTGCCTGAAATGAATGGGAATTCAGCTATTCACAAACTACAGGCAGACTTGGTCCTAGTTTTGTGCTTGTCCTCTGCAGCTACACTTCTTTTTCATTAAAATATTCTTCGGTAGCTTCCATAATAAAGGCTAAACAAAAGAAGCAGCTGTTGTTTTATTATATAAAAAACATATGACTAAATCTCCCTTTTATATAATCTATACACATGTATACTGTATTTTTTACAATATAAATGTTTGCCGTTGACAAGTAGACGAGAGAGGACGATCATTTGGGCACTAGTATTTTCAGCATTAGGTTATAAAGATAGAACTCTGACCAAATGCCTAGAACTACTTCCCCTTCACAAAGCACAATTTAGTAGGGGACATTTATTAGCCATGTACTAGGGTAGGAACACGTTAACATTAAGGGGAGAAAGGAAAATGGCTGGACTACATGTATATACCCCAGCAATGAAAAGATACCAGATTGTACTGCTCCTTGTTGGATTACTGATCCCAAGGTCAGGGGTTCAAGTCAGCTAAGTGGGTTATCAAAGGCCGGCCATGTCTCTCACTGTCTAGAGGCATGTAAAAGCCTGAAAGGCATGTTTTCGTCAAGAGTAGGCTGCATAGCTGTCAGAGTGTTTCTGCCCTGCGATAGCCTGGCGGGCTGTCCAGGGTGTACGCCACCTTTGCCCGGAGTCGGCTGAGATGAGACCCTAATTAGGATTAAGCGGTTCAGAAAATGGGAAATAAGTAAATAAAGGATAACACACACACACATATATGTATATGTATATGTGTGTGTATATATATATATATATATATATAAATCTGGTAAGGTGTATGTGTGTACCTTTAATTAGCTTAAGTGTCAACAGACAGCTCAGCGGTCCTTGAGCCAGCTCACCCTTTCCAGAAACCTTTATGCAAGGTAGTGCTGAAAGTTACATTTCAAATTCCTTAATCTAAAGCATTCAGTTTTTCGATGATTATTGTACAAAAGAAAATATCAGGCATACTGTGTTCAAAACTTTCATGTATGAAGAATGAACATGTGGAAGAACAAGTAGTTTGAGATGGGAAGGATGAGCTGGCTGCTTTAAGGTTGAATTATGAACCTTTAGTTAATTTGTAGAAGGTTGAAGACTCAAAACAAAGTTACAGAATGTGTTCTATCAATGGAACCACCCCAGCAACAAGGAAATGACTAGCTTATGTATGTATGCCTGTGCTTTTCAATATCCTATACATGCTGATTGCAGAAACTTATCACATCACACTTAATGTTGATTGAAACACTTAAAACACCGCAATCCTAATGCACTATTAGAAAGAAAATATGCTATGCTTAGTTAATGAGACGAATTAAAGTTAAATGCACACTAGGTAAAAGGTTAACTTCGCACATATCAGGGGAGCACGTTTATACTTGACACACCGGTTTGACTTTCACAGCTATTGTGCAATACTACAGCTAAACTGCAGGGGTCTCCTGATCACCGCCAGCATGGATTTCTGAGTTGCAACTGAAGGAACAGCAGACTGCACTTGGAATGCATCAACATGCCTCACTTTAAAGTACTAAAATGTGGAGACAATAAGACAAAGTGAGAGAGAGAGAGAGAGAGAGAGAGAGAGAGAGAGAGAGAGAGAGAGAGAGAGAGAGAGAGATCTGTAATGTATAGTTTTGGAGGACTGGATGCTCAGACACTGGTAGGCAAGGGGAAATTTGTTGGTCTGGATAGGACAGGCTCTTCGGATTGTTTAAAGGAACCACCCACAGGTGTTGAGGAAATCTCTGTCTGTTTAATACAACGTCTGTTTTAAACAAACAACAAACTAATGTGCTGGTAAAATTCAAGAATGAAAATTAATAGGACACCAAGTGTCCTGAGAAGATGGAAGATGGGACAGTACTGAGAAATAGGCCACTGGGAACCTGAGACTGGCTGTTACTCAACGTGACCGGACTGGCAGTGCAGGAATGACAGGAAGAGGAACGTTTCGCCTTCTACCTGCATTCAGTCACCTTAATCTCACCTGCACTGAAGATTCCTAGGATATGATTCGGTGTTGAATAGAATGTAGGACGAGTAAAACTGGTCGCCTGATTCAGCGTTTCAGGGAGTGGCATGACTGTGCTACTACATCAGCCCCCAAAAAAGCGACTAAAGCGCATACCACAAAGAAAGGGACTCGATCTCATCGGCGCCCTCGGGCACGACCAAATCTTGCATGTGGTAGGGGTGAGAGTGGGGTTTTGTTGGGGGGGGGGGTAATTGATCATGTATCATTTTATAAATCAATGTCCATTTGAGCACTTATGGTGTTGTTCCATGAATATTCATTAAGCATTTGACACAACCTGAAATCTGAAGAGTCGGACATCAACCCACACAGGCAGCACGTGGTATGGACCCGCATTATAATTAGGATTGGCGTTTTAAACTGCGTCACGTTGCCAGAACCAACATAATGTGGTCCTATAGAATGAATGGAGTTGGTACGATTGCTAAAAAAAAAAAAAAAAAAAAACCTGGCCAAATGACGCACACCAACTGATTCACTGAAAAACCCAGACTAAACGAACAGTGCCTCGGCACAGACGATCCAAATTGGATAAGTGGGTCAGACCAAATAGTGCGATACTACACACTAATTAATAAAAACTAAGTGCATGAAACACAATCATATCCTTATTACAGATAACCACTGAGTATAAAGTTATAAATGAAATGCACACTTAAAAGCTGCATAAATAAACGTGTTTATACACACACACGAAAAAAATCTAATTAATCCAGCTGAAAAGGATTATTCCCTTTATTTAGTATTTACAGCCATGATTTAGTCTGACTTCATCTCAGTGAGTCAGAATCTGCGATTATCTGCGCACAGCCCATGGAGGTATGGCGTAATCTGTCGACCTGAGACTCTCACAGCCTCTTTAAGTACCATATCCGTTTGAACAGTTCATTATTCAATTATATTCAATTTTCTTACCAAAAATCAATAAATACAACTTTACGGTCTCACCTTAGACATTTTGCACATGCCACGTACTTTTTGCGTGATTAAAAGTATTTCTTCAGCAACACTAAGTTGAATTAGAATGTAGTGCTGATTTTATGTTGTGTATATATAAAAATCCATGAAGTTAATTCATTGCGGTTTGACTTAACCCCTGCAAAATTTCCCTTTTCATTTCTACTAGTTGTTTCTCAACTTGTTTAGTCTAAGGGTTTCCTGTGCTGTGAACTCACCTGCCCATTTCCCCAATTTGGGGGACAGCAGATCTCCATTTCCCATCACCCATATCCTGAAGCCGGAGATGATGTGGTAGAGGAGCCAGAGCGTCAGCGAGGCCGTTGTGACTGCACCGACCCAGTACAGAGGAGTCTCGGCAAGCTGAAGCATCTTCACCACGTTCCACTGCTCCATGTACACGGCTGGGCGAGCGCGCTGTCTGACTCACAAAATTAGGCGATATGCACTGATTTAGAGGCACAACGTGCGAGCCTCTTTATAAGCAGGTTGTGGCATCACACCCCCACAACTCCTCTAACATACTAGTCTATCCAGATTGAAGTGCACACCCCCGCCTACTCCTTCACCGCCCGAACACGCCCTCATTCACCGAGCATTGGACGAAACTGCTGTTCGCTATCAGATACTCCACGCTCTTTGGTTAATTCAGATGTCAGTCACAAAGACTTCTTTCTAATTCATTGGGATTTGTGTCTGAAAAGGGGCGGGTCGTGTGTGGCAGTGGCTCGAATGCGATTGGACAAACATTACGGTAGCGCTCCATTCAGACATTTTCATTGGCTGTGATTCAGAACAGGTTCTCTGTTTCGGTCGAGATTATGAAACCTTCAAATCCACGTTTTCGATTATCAACCCCCACTTTTTTTTATGAATGAAGTTGTTTACCTATTGGTCAGTCCAGAGCCTGTTCTCCCGCCTTCTGTGTAATGTGAGGATGACACTATTCGGTGAGAGGTATGTCCTTCACATCCATTCACGGGTGCTGTCTCCAGCATGACTCATAGGATTATACAGAAAAGGACAAGTAGACAGAATGGACTGTTACTGCATATTCTTTGTCGGAATTAACGCGATGACACGAAGTCTAAACTATTTTAAAAAATGTATTTATTTCTTAACTATCATCTGTACAAACATACACACACACGATTATACAGATTTAAGCATTTTTGCCCCTAGAAATAAAAAACTACAACTACCAGACGCGCTATTCGTGAAACCTCGCGAGAATATCCGGATTCCTGCGTTTCACTAACACGGAAGAGCCTGAGCCGGGGATTATGTAAACATGGCATAGATGTTAGTACGTTTGAGGGTAAAAGGTGTGTTACGTGACGTGAAACCCACGCAAAAGTTTTGCACACATTAAATAAACGCAGACATTAAACGAGACCAGAATTACAGCATGCATCTGTAACTGAGTCTCAGTCCTCCCAGGTTTATCAGACACATCTGGAGCTGAATCCAACCACAGATATTTTCTCTCCACCATGCATTCCTGTCCTATCGCCACTCTTACACGACTCTCGACACAGCCCGATATTTAATGTCAAATTAAAGCAGTGAAAGGATTCGATGTTTATATTAATAAAGGAAACAAATTCCTTACATGCTGCTTAGTATAAAAATGTA